>JAWQEG010002721.1:10000-120000 GCA_033782935.1 Petrolisthes cinctipes
AGGGTCCTTAAGGAGTATCTAATAATGACCACGTTATCGCTACTGCTTCTTAAGACCAACAAATAATAATAATAATAATAATAATAATAATAGTAAATATAAATGTATAGAATGCCAGAGAGAGAGAGAGAGAGAGAGAGAGGAGGAGAGAGAGAGAGAGAGAGAGAGAGAGAGAGTGTGTGGTGTGTGTGTGTGTGTGTGTGTGTGTGTCATCCTCAACATCCGCGAAGTGAGTGATAAAGTGTTTGCCAAATCAGAGGATGGAGAGAGAGAAAAAAAAACGAAGGATAAGATATAACAGTTTCATATAATTATGTATATATATATGTATGTATGTATGTACAGTATGTATAGACGAGCGGAATAAGGAAAACGGGACATACAAACAAATTCCAAGGAAAACGGGATGTGATGTCACCTAATATACCTTTGTTGTTTGTTTGTTTGTTTGTTGTTGTCATCGTTCGTTGTATTTGGTGCTGTTGTTGTTTGTTTGTTGTCATCGTTCGTTGTATTTTCTGCTGTGTGTTGTTTGTTTGTTTGTTGTCATCGTTCGTTGTATTTGGTGCTGTTGTTGTTTGTTTGTTGTTGTTGTTATCGTTCGTTATATTTCCTGTTGTTGTTTGTTTGTTGTTGTTGAATCATATAATATGTAAATAAGCTGTTATATTTCCTGTCATAATCATTTAGTTTTCTTCCATTGTCCTTCTTTTATATTCAGTGGTATTTAATATCAGCTGGTGTTTTTATTTTTCGTGTTAGATTGTCCTGTATTTATATATGCAAAAAATATGTACGAATTAAAGATGATATGTGTGTAGTAGGAAAATTATTGCCATGTAATGAATTATGTATACTTACCTGGACGAAATTAATGACAGTGTGTATAGGTAGAAAATTCTATCTTGTATTAAATTATTATACACCTGGAAATAATAAAAGACAATGTGTAGTAAGTTTTGTCTTGTAGTATTGATTTATTCATGTGTGTATATACTGGAACGAGGTAATGACAGTGTGTTATAATGTTTCTCCTTTTTTCCCTTACAGGCCCTAGTGAGGTGTGAGGCTTGGGTGAATCAACACGAGTCCAATCCAACACCATGGTAGCTGACCCCCTCTCTGTCTTGGTGAATAATAGTAATAATAATAATAAAAATAATAATAATAATAATAATAATAATGATATGTTGTAAAGATGAATGTGTAATAATAATAACGTTAATAATAATAATAATGATAATAAAAATAATTAATAATAATAATAATAATAATAATAAGCATATGTTGTAAAGATGAATGTGTAATAATAATAATAATAATAATAATAATAATAATGATAATAATGATAATAATAGAAATAATAATAAAAATAAAATAATAATAATAATATTAATAATAATAATGAAATAGAAATAATAATCAGTATATGTTGTAATAATAATAATAATAATAAGCATTTGTTGTAAGCATGAATGTAACAGCTTTGTATTTTCATTATTGTCTCTCTCTCTCTCTCTCTCTCTCTCTCTCTCTCTCTCTCTCTCTTCTCTCTCCTTCCTTTGTGTGACCACTGGTAGGGGAGGGATATTTATATGTAAGTTCTTTATGTCAGTTTGTATCCTGCTGTCCTCTGTGTATTCGTCATCTATCTTTGTGTTTGTTATATAGGATCTCTAAACAACACACACACACACCACTCTCTCTCTCTCTCTCTCCTCTCTCGTCTCCTCTCTCTCCTCTCTCTCTCTCTCTCTCTCTCTCTCTCCTCTCTCCTCTCTCTCTCTCTCTCTCTCTCTCTCTCTCTCTCTTACGACACCATACACCCCTCCCTTTCCTTAATCTTATACAAAGCCCTATGATGCTGTTTTATTATTATTATTATTATTATTATTATTATTATTATTCGCTTCTGTATCATACTTAATTAATGTCCCACAATTCTGGAACCACGAAGCTAAAAAAAAAAAAAAAACTAGGTAAAATTTCGTAAGAGAACGTACACGAATTGCTTAAACCTCGAGAAAAGCTTGATTCATTAATGGTTTCTGGAAAAGTATATTAGAGATGGTATACTTAACCTTTTTTTATTGGAAAGTTTCTCAGCTGACGAACAGAGGAAAGGTGTCAAACGTTTACATGAGTCATCAACAATGTGGATTATTATTATTATTGTCCACGACTGTACACACGGATACCATACATAGTCTTTACTAAGCCCATCCGAGTCGAAGTCCGAGATCTTGAAGCGCCTAGGTGGTTTCTGGACGACAGCCCACCCAAATCCTCCATTAATTGGTTCGATATATGTGTACAGTACAGTAGCCTCGCGTGATGGTTTGGGTGGGCTGTCATCCAGAAACCGCCTGCTTCAGGTCTCGGGCTTCGACTCCAGTGGGCCAGAGACTATGATATCCGACTGTACGGTTGGCCACAGGAATTTTTACACAAGCTATATAAAAAGAAAAGGTAATTATTTTGAAAGTACTGCAACAATGAATGGTCTACCAAGTGACAAACCAAATAAGAATGTTGTTGTATTGCAGTTACGTAGTCTTATAATTTTCTCTGTGTTGTAAGCCCTCGAAAACAACGGCGTGTTTACGAATTCTTGTGGCCAATAGAATGTCGTCCCAAAAGTATATAATTATACTATCCCTCGATTTGTGATGAATAAATTACTCCATACGGTTGCCACATCTGAGAGACTGATAGGGGAACACTGGTTATGATAATATTATGTGGTAATAAATCAAATTATCCGTTTTAAAGGCCATAAATGTGAACAGACGTCAGTGGGCATTTATGTGGTTAGTGAGTTTTAAATTAGTCTGTCAAGTCATCAATTAATAAACTCTCTCTCTCTCTCTCTCTCTCTCTCTCTCTCTCTCTCTCTCTCTCTCTCTCTCTCTCTCTCTCTCTCTTTTAGTAACATTGAGGTACAGTAATTTGTTTCCTGACACAGTTTGGAGAAATCACAAGTCCTTCAAAAGTACCAAAAAGATATTCTTCCCTAAAACACACACACACACACACACACACACACACACACACACACACACACACACACACACACACACACACACACACACACACACACACATTCTTTCCATTTCAATGTATTTTTTTTTTTTTTTTTTTTTTTTTTTTTTCATAATCATAAATCATATTTTGGCGCCCTAAAACTTGATTGACGTAATCAGTCTGGTATGTTTAGATAAATAATAATCAAAGTCATATTATCATTAGGTGGGTGATAGGATAGTAATGGCAGCCTTTGACGTATTCAGGGTATGATAATACTGTAAAATTATAGTGTTGGTAAATAAATCTGGAGCTTCTGATTCATACAAACTATTCCAAGCAACAGACAGGCCACCCACCATTATATTTTGTTAATGTTTCCTGACTTACTCTGGAGGAATCAAGGTGCTCCAATCTATGTACCAAAGTGAAGCCTGGGTGTTATATAGGAAGGCCACAAGGTATTCAGGGGTTAATACACTTTTGGCAAATCTGGAGCAAATGACTCCTCCAAACTTTTCCAGGCAACAGGACACCATTATTTTTGTTCATCTGGTCCTGTATCCCGGCATACGTTGGAGGAATCTAGACACTCCAATGTACCAAAAGTATATGTGGCACAGTTTGGAGGAATTAGTAGCCCTCAAAACGACCCCCTCAAGTCACTCATATTTCGGGTTGTTAGTTATAGTTTGACACAGTTTGGAGGAATCAGTAGTAGCCCTCCAAACGCCCCATACAACTCACTCACTTCGGGTATAGTTGGGTTCGTCTTGGTGAGTCAGAGTGAAGGCCAGCCAGTGAGTCAGTTGTTGGTAGGTGGTCATGGATGAGTCATTGTGTTGCCCCCATCCTCTATCGATTCCCTTCTACCTTCTACCGTCTACCTACGCCAATCTACCTCATCTACCAGTACCTCACGCCATGCAGGAATGAAGGAAGTAGAGAGTAGAGTGACACAGGTAAAGGGAAGGAGGAGGGAAGTGAAGAGGAAAAAAAATACAGATAAAGGGGGAGGGGGAAGGAGGATGAAAGTATAGGGAAGTGAACAGATATAATTATTTTTTACAGTGTGTAGGCCTATTTCCTCCCAACCAACTTTACAAGGCCGACTGAGAAATGTATCATCATCATCATCATCATCATCATCATCATCATCATCATCATCATCATCATCATCATCATCATCATCATCATCATCATCATCATCATCATCATCATCACCATCACCATCACCATCACCATCACCATCATTATCATTATCATTATCATTATCATTATCATCATTATCATCATCTTGCCATTTTTATTGATTAGCTTATTAGTAGAACAAGTGAAAGTGAGAGTCGTAAGGGTGAAATTCGTACCCAGATATATGCCCCCTTCACCCATAAACCGAGTGGAGATTTCAGCAGTTGACAATAGACATCTCGTGGGTGGCTCGTCGTCAAATAAATTAATGAGATTATGAATATTGATGATGGATAACGCAGTATGGGTCCGACCACCTCCAAAAAACCTTGTTGATATTTTAAGAACAGACATAAAACCCTTAATTAAGACGGTGCATAATGAAAATGTCACCGTCGATATCGTGTTAGAAGCACTCGCCCTTGACCATCAGTATTGTGTTGTGTTTTATATTAATGTCGTGTTGTGTTGTAGTTTTATATTAATGTCGTGTTGTGTTGTGGTTGGTATCAAATGTCGTCTTGTGTTGTAGTTTTATATTAATATCGTGTTATGTTGTGTTCTGTTTTATATTAAATGTCATGGTCGTGTTTTGTGTTTTATGTTCATGTCGTGTTGTGCTGTAGTTTTATATTAATGTTGTTGTTGTGTTGTAGATTTATATTAATGTGTTGTGTTGTAGATTTATATAATGTGTTGTGTTGTAGTTTTATATTAACGTGTTGTTGTGTTGTGTTGTTGTAGGTGGCGCCGGACTGAAAGCATCAACAGGTGTGAGGGTGGGGGTAGCTGACGACGTGGTGGCAGCAGAAGGCACCAACTGCGCAGGAGGGATAGAAAAAGAAGCAGCAGTAGCAGCAGAAGGAGGAAGGGGGCGACGAGGAACAACAATAACACAGCAGAAAGAAGTAGTAGTATTAGCAGTCATGGAGAAGATCAAAGTGGTGACGCCTCCCAAACTCTCCATGCTGGTCAGGAGCGACAAGGTTGAGAGAGAGAGGAGAGAGAGAGAGAGAGAGGGGGGAATAGTTGGCGTGGTAATGAGTGGCATGTGGGATGGGTGTGGGAGGAAGTGTGTGTGTGTGTGTGTAGTGATGAGGGATAATTGTAAAGGATGGTTTGTGTGTGGTGATGTGAAGGTAATGAGTGATGGATGAATTTAGTGTATATCGTGCTATATATTAATTTTAGTGAGTGATGAAGGGAGAAGTGGTTATCATTATATTATGTGTTTGTCATAGAGAAACTATTGAAACTAGTTTATATATATATATAGATGCAGATATACTCATGTTTATCAGTGTCTCAAACTCGCTTATAAATATAAAAGTTACTTACTGACGGTTTTCCTGATAATAAACATGTATATTTTACCAAATTTTCAAAGGTCACACTACCAAAGCTATGAATAGAATAGTTATTGAAACTTTCTGGATACAATATATTCATTTTCATTGTACCAAAGTACTCAAAAGTCAAAACCAGTGCTAATGAAAAAGATATTGAGTCTAATGGAACCCTATTTTATATTTTCAAATCTCTCTCTCTCGTTTCGGATGACCAACAAACAACACAGGCGCTAATTATAGACAGTCGGACCTTCTGTGAGTACAACACCTCACACATCCTCAACTCCATCAATGTCTGGGTCCTCCAAGATTAGGAAGAAGAGGCCTCCAACAAGATTCGGTGAGTTTACTGTATACTTTAATCATTCTACATCATTATTTTAAGGCCCCAGTGATGTAGTGAGAAAATTGGAGGTTAGTGAATCCTTCAAACATTGCCAGAAACACCACCTATACTGAAGGAGCTTGTTTCGTGGCATAGTCAGGAGGAATCAGAAGCCACCAAGTCTCATACACGATCACAGGGTCCTTAAGGGATGGTATACTTATGGTAGGCTACATTGGAGTGCCTTGATTCCTCCAAAGTATGCCATCCAGGAAATATTACCAGATGGAGAAGAAATATAATGGCATCCTGTTGCTTGGAATAGTATGGAGGAAGAAATTAGTTGCCTCAATTTACCACCACTGTAATTAACAGCTGTGCCCGTGTGTGTGGTGTGCATTTTTTTTTTTTTTTTTTTTTCGGGGGGGGGGTTGTCTTCCTTTTTTTCTACTTTACATCATCATCGTCATTACGATTTAATTAATTAATTGAATAGTTCAGAGATTCATTCCCGTGATTAGAAATTTCAGAGATGGTGAACAACTCCTGTCTGTCTGCAGTTGATTTACAGTTGAGCAAGTAGAAAGTGCAAGAAAAATAGGTCTATATATGTCAACATCTTCACCATCACTCAAAGTTCAGCCAATCACGTTCCACCTTACATTGGCTCTGGGTTCATAGTGATTCATTCATAAAGATACAAACAAGGGCTTACTACAAAAAACTGCCAGATGTTGCCATATACAGTCATACTTTTCTTGCACTTTCTACTTGCTCCACTGTACAGACGGATGTGACCCCCACCTGTGTTTCCTGACCACAGACACCAAGTTATTTGTTAGTGTTTGTTTAGTGTTTTCGTCTCATCAGTTTAGTACAAGATATGAGTGTGGATACGTCTTAAAGATTTAAAAACAACATATACCAATTTGTTGTTGTTTTAGAACAAAGTATTTACCTTTCCTATCCTGACTAACCTAACCTAACCTAACCTAACCTAGTATTAACCTAAACCAACACAACCCAACCTAATCTAACCTAACAAAACCTAGTATTAACCAAACCCAACCCATCCCAACTCAACTTAACCTAACAATACCTAATCTAATCTAGTATTTACCTTATCTAACCTAACCTAATCTAGTATTAACCAAACCCAACTTATCCCAACCCAATCTAATCTAACCTAACAATACCTCACCTAATATAATCTAGTATTAACCTATCCCAACTCATCCCAACCCAACCTAACCTAACCTAATCTAATCTAATCTAATCGAATCTAATCGAATCTGATTTAGTACTAACCTAACCTAAAGTAACCTAACCTAACAATATTTACACATGTGAGGTGAATCAGTGTCTCTCATTCAGCCTCTGTTTACTTTACATGTTTTCTTGAAGACAGGTGATGCTATCTTTGGCTTCCCTGGCTGGTGAATCAAGGTCTTGGGATCTAACTATATTTATGGTGTCTTTACAAACACCTGCCCCGGTACACCTGCACTTGCTTCCACTAAAGGCCAAGCATGGGCAGGTTAAGGGAATATGCCCTCTCTCTCTCTCTCTCTTAGGCACGATAAAGCTCCCCTCATGCCACATATATATTCTCTCTCTCTCTCTCTCTCTCTCTCTCTCTCTCTCTCTCTCTCATACCTACATGGGTTTGCTTACACGTACTCTACATATATACATATTTTATTTATAGAACATGTGTCAGTGATGTTACGCAGCCAACGGTATAGTGAGAGAACAGTCAGTCGATTTACCAGTTAGTCTATCAGTTATTTATTTCATTAGTCAGTCATTCAGTTAACTAATCCATCTATCCATCGGTGAACCTTTTAATATATGTCTACCCATCCATACATCCATCCCAATTCCTTCTATTTATCCTTCCAACCAACCAACCAACCAACCAACCAACCAACCAACCAACCAACCAACCAACCATCCAACCAACCAACCCACCATCCAACCAACCAATCAACCAACCAACCAACCAATCCCAATCCACCAACCAATCCCAATCCACCAACCCACCCACCCACCCACCAACCAACTAACCAACCATCTTACTCACTCCTCATTATTTTCAGATCTCAGTACACGACTACCTTGGCCAAGCGTGTCAGCTGCCGGACTTAACCAGTGAACTAGATATCATTGTATACGACCAGAACGCCCCCTCGCTCTCAGCCATCCCACAAGACTCCTTCCTACACGTCCTCCTCAATAAGCTTGGTCGTGCCTTCCCCCGCGTCTACCTGCTGGCTGGTGAGTTGACCTGATATGACCTGCTTTGATTGGGGATGCTCTTTTTTTTCTGCCCAGACTTACCTAACTTAATCTGACCTGACCTGATTTGATTGGGAGATCTTTTTCCTGCCCAGAATTGCCTAACTTAATCTGACCTGATATGACCTGATTTGATTGGGAGATATTTTTCCTGCCCAGACTTACCAAACTTAATCTGACCTGATCTGATTTGATTTGGAATGAACTTTTTTCGGCCCCTAACTTGACCTGACTTGCCCTAAAACTATCCTGCCCATCCTAATCAAACCTAACTTGAACTAATCCTTCCCAGCCTTACCTAACCTGACCTGACCTAAAATTATCCTTCCCAGTCTTGCCTAACCTGACCTGACCTAAAATCATTCTACGCAACCTTATTTAAGACAAAATTTACTTTACCTAACCTAGCCTAACCTAACCTAACTTTCACTTGCGTTTACCTACTGACCTGTTACTGCGAACAAACCAACAATATAGATTAAAAAGAAATTAAGGTCACGCCATGGAATTGACATCTCTAAAACCTTTCATATAATTGTTGTGATATCCATAGACAAGGAAACAAACAGACAGACAAACATATACTATATTATTTACTTGTGACGTCGTTGGAGATAATACGAAGCAAAATTGTTGAGATGAAAATGTTTATAGTGTTTACAAAGGATTTAAAGCGAATCAATAGTTCAAATACTAATTATATATTCTCTTTCTCTCTCTCTTTTTTTTTTCATATGAACCTCGCCTGGAAAATCAACAAACCAATTCCACAACCTTCCCTAAAATGAAATGACCAACCCACTCTTACACAATGACACCTAACAACAACAACAACTCACCCTACCTACTTACCCACCTACCACTACAAACACCACCAACCCACCCTATCTACCTACCCACCTACCACTACAAATACCACCACCATCACCCTTCCTACCTACCCACCTACCACTACAAACACCACCACCATCACCCTTCCTACCTACCCACCTACCACCTACCAACCAACCCCAAAAAACTCGTACCTTAAAATCCCACCACCTACAACAACAACAACCACAACAACATCATCATCAACATCAACATCAACATCAACATCAACATCAACACCAACCTCCTCCTCCTCGTTGCTGTGTGTGTGTGTGTTGGAAGGAGGGTTCTTGGAGTTCCAGGCGAGATTCCCAGAGCTGTGTGAGGACTCGAGTCAAAAGTGTACCCCTCTCACCACCCAGTCCCAACCATGTATGCCCGTAGCCAATGTGGGACCCACCAGGATACTCCCCTTCCTCTACCTTGGCTCACAGCAGGACGCCAACAACAGACAACTCCTTCAGGTATGTATGTATGTATGTCTGCCTAGGGTCCTTCACACAATGTCCTTCATCTTCTGTTCATTTCGTCACATATGTAGTTTCAAATTCCCTCCACCTTCCTTTACCTTTCGACTCACAGCATACAGGACGCCAACAACAGACAACTCCTTCAGGTATGTATGTATGTCCATCTAGGGTCCTTCACACAGTTTCCTTCGTCTTCTGTTCATTTCGTCACAAGGTAAGGATGAGATTCCACCACATTAACAACAGACAGACAGATAGACATGCAGCTCCTTCAGGAATGTTTGTTGCTGAGGTTATAAAGGTTGGTTGAAGGTCCGACACTCAAAGCAAAGCACACGTTTCCTTTATCTCCAGTTTAGATAATGTAGAGTCGGCCTCCTCAGGAATTCATATACACCACTGTGACATCAGGGGTTCGTAACAACTAGAAAATTTAGTACATTAATTCTCTAACACCAAACTTTTCTTGTAATGTGTTATTTGGGTAATACTTGAAACAGTCAGCAGAGCAATGCCTACAGTATGTATGTATGTGCAGAATAAATATATGCTATTATTATTTTAACAATTGCTCTGTGTATGAATTCCTGAGGCCGACTGTACTAGTATATTTTAACATTAACATTATTACGAGCCAGAATTCGTCACATGTTTACGTTTAGATTCACAGGTAAAGTATGTATGTATGTATGTATGTTCGTAATGGTTATTTTTTTTATCCTGATGTATATTATTTTGCTACTACAACAGGTGCTATCAATTTATAACCATACATATTTTTTTTATAGGTCGTGTGTGTGTGTGTGTGTGTGTGTGTGTGTGTGTGTGTGTGTGTGTGTGTGTGTGTGTGTGTGTGTGTGTGTGTGTGTGTGTGTGTGTGTGTGTGTGTGTGTGTGTGTGTGTGTGTGTGTGTGTGTGTGTGTGTGTGTGTGTGTGTGTAAGCATCCGGGTGTATGTTTATCCGTACAGTACATGTGTTTGTTTGTGCGTATATATAGCTGTGTTTACTCGTGTGTCGGTGCGTATATTTACCTGTGTGTGTGTGTGTGTATGGATGACTGAATGTACCCGTGTTTGTGTGTGTGTGTGTACCCGCGTGTATGTGTGTGTGTATGTGTGTGTGTGTATGGACGACTGTGAGTGTACCCGCGTGTGTGTGTGTGTGTGTGTGTGTGTGTGTATGGACGACTGTGAGTGTACCCGTGTGTGTGTGTGTGGACAACTGTGAGTGTACCCGTGTGTGTGTGTGGGCGGACAGGTGCGCGTTAGGGCAGGTGTGGTAAGGGTGACTCACTCAGACCTCTCCCAAACATCTGTGCTCCCCCCCCCCCCCCCCACTACGCACTCTCTCCTCTCCTTCATTATTATTATTATTATTATTATTATTATTACCGTATTTATATTTTTATTATTATTATTATTATTATTACCGTATTTTTATTATTATTATTATTATTATTACCGTATTTATATTTTTATTATTATTATTATTATTATTATTATTGCCGTATTTTTATTATTATTATTATTATTATTATTATTTTTTTTTTTATTATTATTATTATTATTATTATTATTATTATTTTTATTATTATTATTATTATTATTATTATTATTATTATTATTATTTGATTTCTGTCCTTCCTTCCTTCCTTCATTCTTGTTTTCTTCCTTTATATAGTTGGTGAATAATTCTCTGGATTATATATATATATTTTTTCTGTTTTTTCTTCACGTTTTTACTTTTTTTTTTATTTCCCCTTATCTTTTATGTCTAGCGTTGACTCTTCATATCTTCCTCTCTCCATTCCCTCCCTTCCTTTCCATTGCCTCCCTTCCTTCACATTCCCTCCCTTCCTTCCCCTTCCCATTCCCATCCTTCCTTCCTCCCTCACTTCCTTTCTTTATTCTTTGCATCCTTTCTTTCATTCTCTGCATCCTTTCCTTATTCTCTCCTTTATCCTCTCATCCCCCATTTCTCCTGTTTATTATGCTCTCTTATTTTCCAATTACTTCCATTTTCATTTATCTATCTATCCTCCCTTCTTCCCTCATCCTTTTTTTACTTCTCTCCTTTCCCTCTCTTCTTTATAATCATTCACCCTTCATCTCATCAGTCCTCTCTCTCTCTCTCTCTCTCTCTCTCTCTCTCTCTCTCTCTCTCTCTCTCTCTCTCTCTCTCTGGTTATTCTTGTAAATGAATCCTTAACTTTTAGCACACCAAGTCTACGGACATTAAAACCACGAAGTGAAAGTCTTTTGTTACACTTGAATTGCTTGTCTTTTCTCACTCGCTTTATTTGTAACGTCTCTCTCTCTCTCTCTCTCTCTCTCTCTCTCTCTCTCTCTCTCTCTCTCTCTCTCTCTCTCTCTCTCTCTCTCTCTCTCTCTCTCTCTCTCTCTCTCTCTCTCTTTTCTGCGACATTTAATTTGCTTTTTTTTATAGTTGAAAGAAGCCATGCTTACATATACGTATGAGTGTTTGATTACATGTACTGTGTGTGTGTGTGTGTGTGTCAGTATTATATCATCATCATGTGTGTGTGTGTGGTGCAGTGGTCTGTTGTGTGTATGTGTGTGTTGGTGTGGGTCCATGACTCACACGTGCTAACATTGTACCTGTTTACTGCTCTGTGTGTGTGTGTGTGTGTGTGTGTGTGTGTGTGACTCACATGGGCTAACATTGTACCTGTTTACTGCTGTGTGTGTGTATGTGCCAGAGGAAGGTAGATGGAACAAATGTGTGTGTGTGTGTGTGTGCCAGAGATGAAAAAACAGAGGGCAATCGCCATAACGGTGCTATACCTCTGTGACTATGTGTTCATCTCAGATACATTCAAGGAGGTGTAATAATAATAATAATAATAATAATAATAATAATAATAATAATATGTTAAAGTTCCTACTTGGTTACATGGGTATTTGTGGTAGGTCATTGTAAGCCATTATTCTGGGATACAAGACCACTAACTATATCATCCAGGTTATCATCGCTATGTATTAACCCTTTTACTCATTTCATCTGTAATGTTGTATGAAGAGCCGAGTTGACTCATACCAGCTGCTCCCACGACATACAAATTAGTGTATGCAGATCATGGGTGCCCCTATATATATCGGATTCGAACCCATGCATGGTTTGGTAGAGGTATATATAGCCGGCAGCCTCACACACACACACACATACTCACATGCACTCACTCACACTTTATGATTTAAGAAATGAGGAAGCAAATTTAGTATCAAGGAAGCGAGCCAAGAGACTTTTTTTAGTTCTTTTTTTTTTTTTTTGTGTGTGTGTGTGAGTGAGTGAGTGAGTGAGTCAGTTGCACATGCTTGAAAGTAAATATATATACTGAATTCAAAGGAGGCAACAAAGCTTTGGTATTGATAATGAAAACAGCTTTACGCAAGTTAGGAGGCCCATAAAATTGGTTGCCTAAGATAAGCCTCTTTTGTGACTACATATATTTAATGATATTGTCAGTATCTGTTAATTATGAGGCTTAGAAAGCCACACACAATCTTGGTAGGTATGCGTTGGTTGGTGTCTTTGCTTTACACAGTCACATCAACATTTTTTTTTTCCTCGCCTCTCGTACACTGTACATACCTCACGTTTCAACCCTGTCGTATTTCAACCTCACGTTACAACCTCGGTTTACACTCATTGTCTCATTCCATTTCACATCCTTGACACCTCAGTATTTTGCACCACCTCTATCATCTCTTCATAATACACGGTGTTATTTAACCCAACGAAAGAGTAACTATAGAAATATAATCTAACTCCACAAAGCATATCATGTTATCACCTCAATTATCTTACCGTAGCAGACACAAACGTCATCTCTCATTACTTCAGTTACAACTTCATCTTATCTAAATACTCGCCTCGACTTACATCCTCACCTCACCATGCGTTACGACAGCACTGTATCACCTTATCCCACTTACAAAGCCACCTCACCATATAACCTAATCTCTCCTAAATACCTCTCACCCAAACAATCACACCTTACTTCACTACTTCCTAAATACCTCTCACTCAGACAACCACACCTTACTCCATATCCTCTTAAATATACACCTCGTATATACCTCTCACTCAGACAACCACACCTTACTTCACTACTTCCTAAATACCTCTCACTCAGACAACCACACCTTACTCCACATCCTCTTAAATTCCTCTCACTCTAACAACCACATCTTATAATTGCACATCATCGCCTCACCTTACCTTACCTTATCCCAGGACATCAGGTGCTTATCATCCATCACCTCATGCCACTTGAACCACCACAAAGTCACTTCACCCGACCCAACAGCCTTACAACTCCCATCCAACCCCACTCCTCCCCACCTCACTACCACTTTACCTTACATCTACTCCCCACTTCACGTTTCTTCCCCCCCCCCCTAACCCCACCTTCCTACTTTGATACCTACCGCTGCAACCACTCCAACAGGGTATTATTCCTTAATATATATTTAAAGTGCTGTCTATGTTTATCTATTGCTTGTTCTAATAATCCAAATGACATGCCCATAATTGACAAACCAATCACCATCAAATGAACTCCCCTTAAGGACCCTGTGATCGTGTATGAAAATTGGAGGCTTCTGATTCCTCCTGACTATGCCACGAAACAAGCTCCTTCCATAAAGGTGTGTATGTTTCGTGGCAATATTTGAAGGACTCGTTTAAACCCAATTTTCTGACTACAACACAGGGTCCCTTAACCTCACACCAATTTACCTCGTCTTACAATAAAACATCACCCCAGCACTCACTCACTCCTTGACCATCTCCGTCCCTCCCCCAACAGGACTACAACATCCTGTACGAGTTGAACGTGAGTGTGTCGTGTCCCAAGCCAGACTTTGTGCAGGACTCCCACTTCATGAGGATACCCGTCAATGACAACTTTAGTGAGAAGCTCCTCCCCTATTTCAGTGAGGCCTTCAACTTCATAGGTGGGTACAGACAGTACTCTGGGACATTGATGAGTAATGCAATTAATACACTACTGGGTAATTTTAC
The DNA here is from genome assembly GCA_033782935.1 of Petrolisthes cinctipes. Taxonomy (NCBI): domain Eukaryota; kingdom Metazoa; phylum Arthropoda; class Malacostraca; order Decapoda; family Porcellanidae; genus Petrolisthes; species Petrolisthes cinctipes. The sequence goes on from JAWQEG010002721.1 coordinate 24,575, forward strand.
TTGTCCATTGTGTACCAGTTCATTCTTGAAGATATCTCATAAACTTGATGTAATTTGAGTCAGCATACAGTATTTGAAACTTAGCATAATGACCAACTTATAGATTCTGGACCCTCATTCAGGTAGTATAGGATTATACTGTATATGGAAGGTTGCCATGTGAATTTGATTGAATGGAACTAGAATCTGTTTAGTAACTTGGTACAGGGCATCTCAAGATGTAGTACAGTATTTTGTGTGATATGTACCATACTGTACTACTGCATGGTATTGTACTTGTACTGTATATGGTACACTCATGTCAACAGTATAGTTTATCCCTAAACATGAATTGACCAGAGATAAAGTGAAGTAATTGTGGTTAATCCCTCTTGAAAGAAAGAACAGCTGTAATAATTTTCTCATGATTTGGGTAACAGCTGACGTGAATTTCCCCCGTCCCACAGACAAGGTTCGTGAGTCAGGCGGGTGTGTCCTGGTGCACTGTCTGGCGGGCATCTCTCGCTCGGCCACCGTTGCCATTGCTTACGTCATGAAGCACCTATCCCTGCCCTTTGATGAGGCTTACATGTAAGTCCAACCCTGTCAATGGCTGTTATTGAGAGGCATAAATTCTTGAGATAAATATTTATTAGTTCAATTTGTTGATTTATTTTATTATAGTCTATTGTGTGGAAATATATTACAAGATAAGAAAACTGATTGCGAGGAACAGGATCTTCCACAAATTTTCAGAAATAGTTAATGGATAAAAACAATCTCACTTTGGTACGTTAGTTTATCTCCACTTATTCACATTTTCAAGTACATATTATGTCCAATCATTTCAGCTCCTCTCTTTGTATTATTCTGACACTGAAAATAGGTTTTAGTTTAACAATGTAACTTGACCATTTTCTTAATACAGTTCTGTATAACTGGAATATATTCTCACCACAGGTATGTCAAGACTCGGAGACCCACCATATCTCCAAACATAAACTTTGTTGGTCAGTTAGCAGAGTTGGACAGACAACTGAAGCGTGAGTCTGGTCCTCGTGACCCAGCCTCTGCCCCAATCATTTTCCGCTCCAATGAATCATCCATCTCCAGAAAATCAGCAAGTTTTGCATCGAGTTTTCTGGAGCATCACGCCTGCGCTGAAGTCCAAAGTGGAATGTCTAAGTCCTTGAGTCTCAACCTTAAGTCCACTCTTGAGGCAGTTCCAGCATCACCCTCCTCCACTCCCCACACACCCCCTGGCATGTCTCCAGCCACCCCCCGAACCCCACAGGACATGTCCCCGTCCACGGCCCTCGCAAGGCTCAGTTTTGCCTCTGCCTTGGAGGAGCTGCGTGATGATGGTCTCCCCATCACCTCAAAATGTCCCTCTCCTGCCACCCCAGTCACCCCTAAGACTGCTATCATCAGGGAGATGGGAAACACTCCATCATTTACATTCAGGAATCATCCTTGTGATTCTCCTAAACCTTCTTCCCCTTCTTCTTCCCCTAACTTAAGCTCTGTGTACAAGAGTAAAGAGGTGTCTAGTCGGACTAAGAGTGACTATAGGAGTGAAGCAAAAATTGGGTCCTTCAGAGAAAGCTTTACAACTAGTGATAGCAGTAAGAGTACAAGCAACAGTTTTTACACCACTGCCACATTCAGTGTTGGAAAGGAAAATGTGGAGGACAGAACCAGGCTAAGGGGGGAGGAAAGAGGCAATCCAGGTAGAAGGACAGTAGAGGAGAGGGGGGAAGATTCAGGGAGGATATGGGTGGAAGACAGAAGAAAGAGCTTAGCAGAAATAGGCCGAGGGAGGGAAAAAGAAATGGATGAAAAAATGAGAAGATTATCAGTACCTGTTCAGTCCTCATTTACACGGCGGCCTCTTGATAAAGAAAGGCAAGTATCGGTGTGTGTAATTGATGTCAAGAGGGAAAACTCGCCCGTCAGGTTTGTTCGCAGTGAACCTCTAATTGTCCGAGAAACACCAGTCATGGCAACGCCTTGTAATGTGAAACCTGAAGTCCGATCTGTTTTAGAAGTAGAGTTAGAAAATGGAAAACAGAAGGAGGAACACATCAGTATACCAGAAGAAACTCGGAGATCAGTGGAAGAGAGGAGATTCTCGAGAGAAATTGCCTCCATTCGCTGTGTGGAGGAAAAACAAGAAGGCACTGAGAAGTCAAATTTGGTAATAGAAAAGGATGAGAAGAAGTCTGAAGAAGAAAAGTCACACCGTCCACGAGAGGTCATAGTACCCATACAAATAGCCAGGGAGAATAGACCACGTGTGTTGGAATTAAATATCTGCACTCCACCCAAGGAGTTGCACCCTGTACCAGCCACAGCCCCTGTTATTTCCTCTGCCACAGCACCAATCACAGCTGCTGCCCAAGTTCCTGCTACGGCCCCTGTCACTTCATCTGAATCCATCATAGGAACATGGTCACCTGAGAGTCCCCAGGAAGCAGCCATAGCACCTCCCCCGGCCACTCCATCCCCGAGTTCTCCTGGTGTACAGCAGAGTGATTCAGGAATTATAGTAGAGGAGACCAGACATTCAGACCTTCCTCCGAGCCCCCAGCGCCTCCCACGTTGTTACTCATCCTCGGAGACCCACCTCAATACCCGCCGGTTATTGGAACACCGCAACCCAGACTTCACCACTCGGAAGTGCTCCAGTTATGATGAAGTAGGTCGAGCCTGGCCCCATGCACTCGCACCTCATCACCATCACCATCATCATCAGCAACACAGTCCTCATCATAATCATCCATCAAGCGTGGGACGCGATGGTACCAACACCACTACATCAAACACCACCTGGCTGTGCCCTTGGGAGTTGGCTCGCAGTGACAGCGTTTCCACTAGTGGCTTCGGGTCAGAAATCTCGGACACCGACTTTCCTCACGATGATGCGCACTCCACCTCCACGCAAGACGATGCCCTGGGCCCATACGATGCAGTGTTTGCTGACGTGTATCCTGGGGAGAGTCAGCAACGCCAACATCAACCCACCACACCCAAGACTCCACGGCCAGCCAGTCTGCCCGGGGTGACGGGTGCTTACTTCTCACAGTTCGAGGTGAGTTTTTGTATTTCTATGGAGGCAGCAGTGGTGGTGTGTTTGAGGTGCTGGAGTAATATTTTAAACTGTGGTATGATATTGTGATATTTTCAAGGTTCAATGTAGGGAGTGGTTGATTTGTTTTTAAAATATTAGAGAATGTGCAATGATTAAATCATAATAGAATGATATCTAAATGATTATACAGTGTGCATGTGTAAACCTAATTATATAGATGATTAAGAATTAGTCCTTTCACCTGAGATCATTTTGTTTGTGGATTTCAGTTCTTTATTTGAAAATTGCAAGACACATACATGTACTGTACAGTAGTGGCATGAGACCCTGACTGGGTTTCTATAACAATGTTAATACTATATAGATAAAGAAAAATAAGATATTGATGATAATAAGAAATTGTATAATACTATGTACAATTTTTATTCCCCAGGCTAATACTGACCCTGGGTTAGACATGGGCATTGATGTGGGAAGCAGCGGAGGGGTGGAGCTACGACAAGGGGGTCGGGGGAGGCGTGGGGTGGAGAAGAAAGACTCAGGTTACTATTCCTTCATCACGGAACACCCGCCAGTCAGTCCCAGGACTATGGGCGAGGGAGTACGACACACCACAAGTAAGACGGTTAACATGAGAGGCTTTACTTCCTTCACTTTGTTTAATCCCCCCCCCCCCTTTTTTTTCTTTTTTTGCAAGTACAGTATATATTATTAGACGGAATAAATTTTTTGATAAATGATGGCTGCAGTGGGGTAAGTTGCTGTGGATGAATGAGAGGCTACTGATTCCTCCAAGCTGTGCCATGAAGCAGACTGTCTCAGTATAGATGATGTGTTTAGTGGCAGTTGAGAAGAATTAGCAGCCTCCAGTTTGCTAACAGTAACACTTCAACTGTTAATATGTAAACCCTTGATTGACAGTAGGTTTGTTTCCCTGTGGTGAGTAAATCATCTGATATTCTCAAAGTAAGTATAAGATGTTTATGAGTGTATTGTAGGTTTCTGATTCCTTACACAGTTTGGAGAAAATCAGTAATCTCAAATATGCTAACACATACACAGTTTGGGTCGCCCCCGTAAAGTAATTGAAAGGATAGTACAGTACAGGAATCCCTTTAGATTTGGCAAGTTCCCCTGAGTATTGAGACAACTTAGGATATTAGGGTATGCATGAGGTCAGGCAAAGTTTTTCAAGGTTTGTAGAGTAGCCTACTGAGGATATGTAGATAAGTAACACAAGGGATAAAGTCATATTAACTGTGAATTCTTAACTTTCAAGTGAGGCCAGTATAAGCATCATCAAACATGTAGTCTGATTATAGCGGTGATGTGAATGATGACACTGTTAATGCAGTTGTGGATATTAATGAGTATGATTAGTAATTTTTGGTGAAGCTGAGGATATGAGTATAGGTTTTTTAATGCTTTTGAAACTGAGAATGATATTGAATGATATTGAAGGCGTTTGTTTCGTAAGTGCTGAGGATTGAGGAGTCATGGAAATAGTTTTGTGACTTCAATGGCATTGCACTTGATTATTGGTGAATGTTTACTGTTTGTTAGTTAGTTAGTGCAGTAGTAAAGGAGAGATTATGATGGAATAGTAAATATATGGGATAGTTCACAGTTTTAGGAGGGGCTCATTACCTGATATATTTACTTCTATTCTCCATCGGTAGAAAAAATATGGTGATTATTAGACTGTATTATAAAGGCAAGTACAGTACGTAATCATGTGAGGAGTACATGTTATAAAGTACATTATTTGCTGAGGTAGTATTATTGCTTTTTTAATTTGCTCTGTGTTGTTAAGTTTTTGTAGTAACTGATGATTAACCTTGCATAACTTTGTCTCACCCTCATTATTTGCCTTCACCCCACTTTGTAGCCTTTTTATCAGTATTATATATCCATCCTTGCCTAACTGTAGCTTGCTTATGTATGTATTATTTCAGTGTGTGTTGTTGTAATGTGTGGTCTTGTATTTGCTTCCGCTAATACTTATACTGTATATTATTATTTTGATGGACTCTAATGCATATTATGTCTACTGTAGTCTGAGCTGCTAATTGTTAAGGTGTCATTATCAAGGAATTGGAGGCTATTAATTAATTAATTCCTCCACACTGTGCCACAAAACAGTCAACCTACAAGTATACTAAAGTATTTTGTTTTATGACACAGTTTGGAGGAATCGTTCACCGTATTTACTGTATTATTTCCCTTCATTTTCTTACTCTAGTGCCTTCAAGTTTTGTGCTTAAATTAGCCTTACTTGTACAGCCAGCAGCATAATTTTGCATCCATCTCATTATCTAAATAATGCAAATATGACCATTACAGTAGTTGCATACTATACCAGTTTCTAATCTAACGACGTGTAATTTACTGCGTGAGAAGTATATCTGTCATCTCTGTATTCAAATTTTGTTACAACATCACTATAGCTCATACATACGCAAGTATAAATGAAGCCAACTTATGCTGCTGACTGTACCACTAAAGTTGAATTTCCATTATTTTTCAGTTCAAGAAGGAGACTCTCTCTTGTTGGTGAGTTGGAGGGCTACTGATTCCTTCCAACATTACCACAAAACAGTTCCCCTATTAGTAACACTGAAATTGTTTGTTTCTTGACAAATCATCCCATCTTTTGTTTCTGTTTAATGTCAGATTTGTTTATATCCTGGCAATGTTTGGAGAAATCAGTAGCCCTCCAATTTACCAAGAAAAGATTGTTTCCCTTAACTCTAATTGGCATGGGTATAATTTCAATTTATTGTACTGTATTGAATTGTGCTTTTGATTTTCATATTTTCTTAACCAGTATTAAGAGTACAGTATGTGGTGTTCAGTTGAATCAGTCAATGAGAATACCTGTACTTCTCAAATATTAAATTTTAAACTTAATTATTAACCTGTTATGAACTGCAGTGATTATACAGTATTCACTTAGCTAACTCCAGCAAGCATTATCTTGCAGTTATAAGAAATTTAAACATTAAATACATTTATAATGCTTTACAAGTGTATACAAATATACAATTACCTTCATCTCTTTATAAATGTGTGGCTTTGAAATCATTAATATACCTGTAGTTGGCAAAATTATTTTGACTCAAAACTAATTTCATTAAAGTCCTTCACATCATTTAGTAAAGTGTTTCTTTTTCTGTTATTTTTTACTTTATTTTAATTAATTACCTTCTTACTTATGGAAAAACTTACATACTAAAGAGTAACAGTAATTGCTTTGTATAATACAGTATTGTAGTACTGTAGTGTACAGTATATCACTCTCTTATGCTTTCTTTTTTCTCCTAACCACTTCAACAGAGTAACATGTACCCTTGTATAACTATGATTGATTTGTTATCTCCTATTTACTGTATTGCTGTTTTATCCCTTTTATTCATGGTTATTATTATTTGCAGGCATGATAAGTCTTTTATGACAATCGCCTGACCCAGATAGTGCAGGTAAATTTGGGAGTTTATTCCTGTACTTAAGTAGAGAGAGAGAGAGAGAAAGAGAGAGAAATACAATTATAGTCAGTCAGTGTTTGTGTTGACGATGGTACGTGTCCATAAATTATATCAGTTAGTTGCCTCTGATTGGCTGATAAAGGGATAGTATACTTTTAATGCATTGGAGTTCCTTGATTCATCCAAAGTATGCCAGCCAGGAAACAGGACCAGATGAACAAAAATAATGGTGGCCTGTTGCTTGGAATAATGTAGAGGAATCAATTACTGTACTGTACTCCTAATTTACCAACACTGTACACTCGTTATACATAATTTCTGACCAGGAGGTTTAAAAGCTCCACGTCCTCTTACATCCATACCTGAATTTCATTAAAAAAAATATATAAGTGACTAGGTCTAATACTCCCTGGTCAGAAATTATGTACCGTAATAAGAGTGTACCCTACTATCTCCTTTATTAATTATGTTTGATGAGGACATTTTCCATCCGTCATCTGCAAACAACAACAATAAATGGCTATAGTTGTGTGAGGCTCTCTAGAAGGGTGTAGTAGAAGGGTATATACTAGGGCTGATTTCATGGTCATACTCCATCTATTCATCAGTGTGGATGTGAACAAACATGTGTACAGTACAGTACATTAATCTGCATAGTGGTGACCTAGTAACCTAACCCATGAGTCTCTTTTTTTGGTGACTTGAGAGTGACTGACTGGACTTGTATGTATGTACTGTATTTAGTGGTGACTGGTGACTGATTTTGTGAATGATTCTACTCTGGTGACTTTTGACTGGATTTTTTGGTCAAGTTTGTATCATTGAACTGGGTGATGGGTGTGGTGGGTGGTGAGTGGACTGGACTGATGGTGAAATTACTGTACAGTACTACTAACTTACATGACATGGATGTTTAACTGATGGTGAAATGGTGAAACTATTAGTACTAAAATACATTACTTGGTTATTTAATTGACATGTGACTGACCTTGGTGGTGATTATGGTAACTGAACTACAGTATTTGGTGTACAGTACAGTATCTTAGTTATTGACCCTTGTGTGTGTGTGAATGTCAGGGTGAGCGTTGAGGCTGAGTTGTTTGTGATTACGGAAATGCAGTTTATAACAACACATGCAATAACTTGACAGAAATGGTCAAAGAACAATGCCACACGAAGACCAGCCTCTCTTGACAATTTTTCGCCTTTGATCTGAAGAAGCGATAGAGAAACGTCGTCACTAATGGCTCCTCTCTCCTCATACAGTGTTGTTCAATAATTAAATACAGTATTCTATGTGGTTATTAGAAGGACCAAACAAATAATAGCAACTATACTGTGAAATCAGCCTTAGTTGTGGGTTAGAAGTGGTTAGTAGTGGTGCAATGATTATAGTAGTCTGGCTTTGTGATGAAATTGGGATTTTTTATTATGAAATATATGTTATGAGAATTGGTGGCTGTTTTATATAGGTATCACCATATAATTATCAGTAGAGTTGAATAATACAATACCGTAAATTGTTAGGTTAGGTCTTCGTAAAATGAAGATAGAGAAGTTACAGATTATTCCTGTCATGCATGGTTACTACACATGAGTCTTGCTGTAGTTTGTGTTTCAATGTTTTGTCAGGTATGTAATCTGTCTGTATCATGTTAGCAATTTTCCATACAAGTTACATATTTGGGAGCAATTCATATGCCTTAAGGAGACTGTCTTGTTGGCGAACTGGAAGGAAGGCAACTGATTCCTCCTAACTATGGCAAAAAACAGATGCCCTCAATGGTACAGTACTACTAATAGGGGAACTGTTTTGTGGCATAGTTTGGAGGAATCAGAGACATTCCAGTTCACCAACAAAAGAATTTCCCCTTAAGTTCTGAATGTCTTGCAATTCTACAGGCATGAGAGAGTTTGTGTAGTGCTCATGTAGTATGTATGTTGGTCATGCAGAAGAGGATTTAGTACACCAGACTAAATTATAATGGAATAAATGGATAGTGATAATTATACTGTATATATGTAGAAAAGTGTAGTGAACTGATTATTTTGAAAAATTAATTCATAATAGTGTACAGTAGAGACAGCACTTCTGTTGAATGTATAGTTTAATTAATTATTTGTTTGTAATTATACATAGAGTCAGAAATATGTGAAATATGACAGTAAAGACATAAAAATTTGTCAGGGAGATTGGGGGAGAACAATAAATGGAATGAATGGTATGAGAGATGCAAGAGAAGAGTAGAGAAAGAAATGTTAATTGTTGTTATAAAAAAGCAAGGAAGATCATTGAAATTTATAGGAGTACAGTACATGTATAGGTATTTTATCAAACTCTGTAACTTAGTTTTGTGTCATGCTGTGTATAGAATAGTAAACCAAAAGGTGCCAATGCTAACCTGGACACACAGTAACGAAAATCACTCTTACATATTTACCTAAAGACATTATGATACTTCAGGCAATTCATACTATTAATTGCAGACTGAATAAGCTGTAAAATTCATGTGGGAAATTGCCAGACTCATTTTCAGAATTTATCCTTATTGTGTGTGCTCATGCTGACAATAGATTACTCTGTAGATTCATTCATGTTATTTAGAGAATTGTACGAGATAGATTGCTGAATAGATTTGTTCATAATATATATTTAGAAAATTAAAAGAGATGGAAGTTAAGAACCACTGAGTACTAGAATATATAGTGAAGGGAATCATGAGTAACCATTTCTTAACAGTTCCTGCCAACTTTGTTTCTTTCTCTTGAATGATGCTTTTCATGTACACATGATAAAAAAAATCTATTAGTGCAGATCTTCTTGTGTGAAAAATAGCTTGTTTATTCCTGGAGCATCATGAGCTATGTTGATCATTTACAGAACCATCAGACTCCTCCTGCTCGATAGTTATTTTTATTGTGTGTACAGTACAGTAGTTGCATGTGCCACCATTATCCCACTCCCTCTTCGCCTCCTCTGCAGGAATAGTAAACAGAGCCTTTTCTATGCTTAATTGATGTTGGCAGGATCTGTTACTGAGCCTGTTGAATTTAATTATTGTATAGTTGTCTGTTTTCACTTTATCCTCAGTGCCAGTCCGGAATAATAATTATTTTATAAATTCTCTACAGTAATGGAAAGCTTGCTATACATATAGTATAAAAAATATCTACAATATATATTTTAATCTTATAATTGTTTGCTCAATACAAGCATCACATCCTCATTATTTTTTATTGCCAGCTTTTGTAATGAAATATAAAAGCTACTTGGCACACACTTAAGTGTTTACCAAGTGATTTGCTATTCATCAGGTATCAGCAAGTTTCTTGGTTTTACTTTAGTCTGTGGTACTTCGGTTAGTCATCACATGAGGTTATTTATTATATACCCTGTGAAGACCAGGGTTCTTCTCTATAATTTGAATGGAGTATTATGTACAGTATGTATGGTCATGTTTGGTAAATGCTGCTTAAACTACATTGCACTGCTTGCTTTTCCATTTCTTCATATTTTCTCACTTCCTTGCTTCCCACTGCCCTTCACACTGCTTGATAATCTTTCATAAACTTTATATCTTTATCTATACCTAGACATAGTTCAGCCATAATATTTTGCTGGTGAATTATTGTACTGTACAAAAATCTGTTTTGATGAAAAAAGCTTAATAGGAACACTAGTTTGGGCCATAAATGAGTGTGAAAATTAGTACAGTACAGGAGTCCAAAAAGATGGAAAACATAATATATATGGTACTGTATGAGGAAAATATTGCACCTTGAAAATGCAACAGATATCTATCATTAGTATCCATTGCAAGCTTTGTTTGATGGGTGCTTTCAGGGCGGTTAAGTGGAAGTGGAGTTATGTGGAGATCAGGAGGTTCCTCACACCACCACCATCGCCTCCACTTCTTGTGACCATAGTCACCAATATACTCTGGTACTGAGCTTGTGGAGGGTCACACTTGGCCAACCCACCTACCCTTCTCTCTTTCCCCTTTCTATGGCTTTGATTCTATCAGCTGCAACCAGGTATAATGATGTAATATGAAAATTATTTGTAAAGTAATATAATTTTATCCTTGCAAGTCCCATGATAGTCCAAGACTGAAAAGGGAAAATTGAAATTACTGTATCTCTTCTACAGTATTTAATGCATCAATTTGCAAATGTTTGAGAATGTTCTCTGATAACTTTTACGTTTACATACGTACCCAGATGGTAGACAGTAGTAAAATAGGACACTTTGTATACAAAGTGTACCTCAGTGTTTAATGGAGATAAGGGAAACTCTGTTCAAAATCTGGGACTAAAAAATGCATGGGGAGGGAAAGTACAGTTGGTTGGATGGATGGCTGAGCTCTCCATCGTAGTTGTTTATTGGTTGATAGAGATTGACCCAAGCTAAACAAAGCGTGAGGCATTAATGATATATATGTTCTCAACTGCAAACCTGCATCACATCTCTGTCATGATTTTGTACTCAGAATGCATTCATCTTTGTAAAGGAAAAGTTACATAAATGAATAAATATGGGATATAAAGGCTGTGTAAAATCCTTGTAATTATTGAAAATTATGGGGACATATTTTTCACTTCAGTCTCTATTGATTTCTCATTATATGATATTTTATTCCTATATAATGAGGTGAGACCATGGTGCAGAGTTAATCACTGTTTCTGTCTTACCTTTGGCTCTGTTGTACAGGTGTCCTGGTTGAGGTACTGTAGTTCAAACAAATTGTGTGGCTTCTCTTTATTTAATCAGCAGCTTTCTTGTGTGGCCGCAGCTCTTGGCCTCATAATCTAAAGGAATATACAGTATATTAATTGTAATGTTGGTGCTGCTGGGTATGTCAGGATATTGCAGTGCTCTGAGATAACCCAACATATACAGTAATATTGGCTTATATTTTCTCAGTAATTCGGCTTTCCAAAGCTACTATTGTATATATATAACTTATGGCTAACATAGCTAAAGTTTTTACCATGTTATTAAACGTTGCTTAATGGACACAACAGCTTGTTAATCAGCTCTAATAAATTACAGCTTATGGGTAAATAAGACTGCCTTCAAACAAAAATACATCCTTAGGGCAAAATATGCTTCTTTGTCTTTTCTGAAACTGTACCTATTATTTTGACTAGCATTATATCTCTTACAGTATATACTGTACAGTACTGTAGTATAGATTTTGCAATTGCTGGTAATTTTTACATTATGTGATATTTTTCATTAAGGAATTCTTTAAAAGCAAAGTCAGTCATTTACATATAGGCTACTATACTGTATTAGATGGACAGTCCTTTCTTATGAAGATTCAGGATTAGTGCACAAGATTTTGTATATTTCCCAATATTTTCTGATGGGAATCTTTCTGATAAATAGTTGAAAATCTCTAGCATCATTTCACCACACATGATAGACACATTTGAAAACTAAGTGTAGAATAGGGAATGGTATTTTACTGTATAGTTTCACTGCCTTTTTTCATATGATAGTGTATATGTGTTATATGTTTGAAAAACTGATGAATAAATGCACTTTATTAAAATGAACAGATTACTGTATGTTCTGTACTGTTCAAATTTAAAGGGGTAAATTTACACTTGCTATAAGTTAGACGTCTGGTCATTGAAAGCACTGTAACTATGATAGGTTTGTAACTCTGTTATCCAAGTGTATGAGGGTTTAGCTTTAACAAGTGATAATTGAGTAATAAGCATAATTTTGTACTGGTTCCTTAGCTAATGGGATATGATTATTCTGCTACAATTATTTGTACAGTATGCATATCTGTTATTTGGTTTTCCAGCAGTTTGACAGATTTGCATATGATGTGGATATGAATAAACTGAACATGAAGTTCAGGTTCTAAAGATGAATCAGTGTTTTTATTCTTACTCTGAAGTTTTGATCAACTATGTTTTGTACTTTATAGATGTGCAGTGGCCGAAGGAGCGCCCACGAGACCTAAGACTCCAAGTGACCCCATCTGTTGTGTCACACAGCCCTTCTTCTCCCAGTCTGGAGCCTTTGAAAACACACAATGCCCCAATACTCCCTTGCTCCACCACCACCACCCTGCTAGGGGAAACAAAAACATCTCCAGAAAAACGAATGACCCCAGAGAAGAGAAAAAGTCGTGGAAGCAGCACCGAAGAAAATGAGGAAAAGAGAAGGAGCTGTGAGGTGGAGCCCCATCAGTGGACGCCCCCTCGGCAGACCATCACAATAGGCGCAGGTGAGGGAGTGTTACATGAGGCAAGGAAAAAAACTCTACAGTATAGGATTTAAGAATAATACTGTAATGTAATGATGCTTCTTCCACTTGATACGTCCTAGCAGGTACTGTAGGGGACTGGAAGAGTAAGGCTAGGAGAACTAGTGTGTGTGTTTGTGATGAGGACTGAAAACATTCAGAAATTTGAAGAGATTCTACTTCTGTGGAATATATTATAGAAATGTGACTTATTACTATGGGTAGAGACTATACTTGGTTAACATGGTGAGTTAAAGCACCTAGCCAGGGCCAAGTGTTGCAAATCACATCACTTTACATACCTATATAGTAAGAGGGAAGTGTTTTCCATCTTTGCATACCTTTAAGATTATTGGTTTGACCTTCTCTCCTCAAGTGATATAACTGAGGTAACTTACTCATCTTATGGCCACTACAACCCTTTGGAATGTATGCTGAGACAACAGCATTAACTTTCCTTAATCTTTTCTACTTAAATAGTCAGCAAATACAGCATTGGACAATATAGAAATACTTAATTAACTATTAATTAGGATGATAAACTAGAATATAGTATTCAATAATTAAATAATTACACTAAGCCAGATGGTCAGTACCTAGTAATTTGTTCATGAATTATAATAAATACTTTATTATACAGTACTATAATTGATTACAGAAAGATATTGAATTTCTCCATCATAATGATGGTGTAAATAATCTTTAAATAATTTGTTATATTGTAACAGATCGAGGTGCATACTATATATACTTAGGTGTAAAATATTTCTTCTTAATATCTATACAGTACAATAAATTGTAATGGTAAATAATGAATCTCCTCATAATTATAGGAATTTGATATCTGTATAAAGCAAAGGACTAATACACTGGATATTAATGCTATTTATCATCAATCACTCTCATACACTAATTTTATTGTACGATAAATGTACAGGTATTAACATTACTAGCAGAACTTCAAGGTACATGATATTAACTAGTCCAGGACTGATAGTGTAGTAATTGTACTGTAGTACAATGTAACAAATAATTGCTGCTGTTTGAGAATTTAAAAAAATTTTCCTTCATGTTATTTTAGCCGTGTGAGGACCCGGGTCAGTAGACTGTAGGCAAAGTGTTCTTTCTCTCTCCCTTAATGTTGTTTGTGCAAGAGTAAACATGTCAAGAATTATTGTCTGCAATCTTTTAAACTTGTGTCAGTATTGAATAGTCAGTTTATTTTACTTGTTTGTAATGAAGCACATTGGCTTCTGATATAAAAACAAACATTTCACATGTTTGTGAAATTTTGGTGTGGCATGGATATGAAACATCAAGAGTGAGAATGGTAGAAATGAATATGCAGACAAGTGTACAGTATGTAGAGTCCAAAGAATTGACAGGGTAAGAAATGCTGAAATCCGTGAATTAAAATCTTAATCAAAGAGTAGAGGGAAGTGTTATGAGATGATATGGGCATGTGGAAAGAATTGAAAATCCAGAGCAGTGGAAAAAGTATATGACAGTTCTTATAAGGGTGAAAGAAGAAGGGAAAGACCAAGGAGATGATAATAAAATAAACCGAGTGATTGTTTAAGAAAGCAGGTACAGTACAGTACTGTAGTAGGAATGGGTGAAGCAAAAGAACTGGGTATTTCTGTCCCTCCTTCTGTTATTCGTATTTCATATTTCCACACCTCGATAAAGGGAAATGAAGTTGGGAAAGTGTAGAGGAAAGGAGGACCCTAATTGGTTGGCTGGCTGGGGTGGAGAAAATAGCGAAACATGATTGATGTGAGCAGCATAGCAACAGTAGAGCTGTCATGGTCCAATTCCCCTCAACAGATTCAAGTTGAACTGTGTGGCTTCAAACTGCTGTACTGTATACAGAAAATCATGTTATTGGAGGTAATTGAATTAAATTGAAATAAGCCTTCCATAAAATCAAATTAAATTGAAATAAGCCTTCCATAAAATCAAATTGCGTTGGATAGGAAATATACAGCAATGAGCACATTAAGGAAGGTATGACTATACCATATACTGTGTGTATATTATACAGTATATAAATATGTATATATATGGAGTGTTTTCCAGTATATTAATTGATTAATTAATTTATTTATTTAATTTATTTTATTTAGTTCTGTATACTGCACTCACTGTATATACTAATACTGTACTCATGGTAACTTTAGTTTATGAATGTATGAAAGACTTTGTAAGTGTGTCCTGGACTGGCTAATAAATAAACCATCCTTCATTCTTCTTAACCCCTGCTAAGTCTTTTCCCTCTCACCGGGACTAGGCCTTAAGGAGCGGGGGGTGAAGAGGGATCAGCCCCGAACTTTGAGGTAGGCAACGAGTTTAGGCTCGGGGAAAATGGCTACATTGGGCTTGCTCACTCAGGGTAGAATCACCTTTGTTTTTCTGTTAATTGGTGTAGCACATATCCTTGTATTGCATATTTAATTGGATTTTTGGTAACTGTCACAGTAATATTCTCTCACTTACTTATGTTTTGATGAGATGTGTTTGAATCACTATTTGTATGTCTTCCTTTCAACTACAAGTTAAACCTCAAGCTAACCAAAGCACAAACAAAATTGACCAATAACAAATTTCACCATGCCTGAAAGGTAACAAGTTTTCGTTATTACTGAATTTGTTTGCACTCGTCTCAAAATGTCATAAACAAGAATAATAATAATAATACTGTATTATGAAAACACTATGAAAACTGGTAACAAAAACAATGAAAAGGAAAATCCCTTCTTATTCATAGAATACCAAAATGATTCTGCCTTGCCTGAGCACTAGCCAAGCACTTTGTAATACTGTATTGGATTTGGCCTCCACTACTTTGGGTACTTGGTTTGTCTCAATACCTCACATCTCCCATACAGCACTTCACATCTTCACTGGCTCTTCACTCTTAAAAGTGCACCTAGAATTTATAAACAAAATGTAAATATTATAATTTTATAGTCCATACTGTATAACCTTCTCACAAAGGCAATCCTTCCACACTATTTAGAATTTCTTGTTCACACAGAAAATATTAAGCAGAACAAAAACTGCACTTGCTCTCACTAACTAAAATGCTCAAAGTTACTGGGTATTACACAGTTATGGACAAACTACCCAGTGATATGGGTAGCACTTGCATTCACTTCCTCCTTACAACTCACAAAATTCTTACCCCTCCCCTGAGTTATATCTATATTAGACCAGTGGAGGTGACAGGTGTGACCACAGCTTCACTGATCTGAAGTTTATCAAGAATATTTAAGGTTCACACAGCTTCTGCACTATTAAAAACAATTACATTACCAAAGAATACTGCACTTGCAGAGAGCATTTGCACATTCACAGAAAACGGTATCCTACAGAGGATCACATTATCATGATATACATGACATAGTATTCATAACAGAGTACTAGTACAGTATTTCCAACCAAGTACTGTTCAGTACTTTTGAAATATTTTCACTTCCCATGATGCTATACATTAACTCATGGATATTGGGGTTTATCCAGCTTCATCAAAAATCCTCTGGAGTTAGTCCAGGCATACAGTACTCTTATCACCTAAGATGTAGGCTGTTACTTAAGTGATAATTACTATAGTTTTTAACCTTTGGATCTCGGTATTGTTTCCCTGTGGCAAAAAAAATATATATATACATACAGTATATATATATATATATATTTGGTGGAAGTCAAGAGGAAAGTGAAAAAGTTTGCACTTGTCTGATAACTTTGGTGTATCACACTTACCAAATAACATTACACCACTCAGGGTAGGAATTATAAACAGTACATTTTAACGCCATTAAATATAATTCACAGAACCCCATACAGTTAGAAAAAATATTGTCACATAGCTACAATCACAGTTGTGGCATATGAAGATGTTGATGTCAGTCAAAAGTCAGTTTTTCTTTAGGTGAATGTATAATATTTTGTCACAACCAGTATTGTAAAGAATAGCCATGATTGTTGTAAGCTTCTCACATCATCTTGGTGTTGAGAATATAGTACTGTACATTATTGAGCCAGTCAGATGCAGCCTACTGTACAAGTGTGGACATACTGTATATCATCAGCTAGAGAAATCTTGATTATGGGGTGTCTGACAAAAAACTGCCATTTTGTTCTGTATGGTGTTGCACTCATCATATTCATTTCCTAATACAGTACCTGTCTTAATCTTGTAATTTCCCCAGTAGGATTATTTTCTGTAAAAGTACAGTATTTATCACTAACACACTGTTTAGCAGTAACATGAGTATACCCTGTATACTTTAAAATTTTACACATTTTGATGCATAGTAGTTAAATCAATTTGATTTTCTTCTTTGTTCACACTGGATGGAACATTAGCACAACACTCTACCTTAGTAGATTACATAGAGCATTGTATGAAGTCTTACAACAACATCATACTGTACAGTATTATGAAGTAGTACACTCTTTACCACATGATGCAGGTTATGGGATTTCTATGGCTTTGATTAACAAATCTAAATAAATTGTAGAATAATCAATGAAAGCTAATCCTACCCTCACCTGCTTTGAAATGAGTTGGAACTGTTGTTAAATTGTTTACAAAGACTTATTTTTTCATTGAGTTGGTAAACATAATACAGTATGTTCAAACTCATTTGAGGTAGAGAAGGTAAAGAATAGAGGCTTGAGACGCACAGCACTGCACAGCACTACCAGTGACACAGGGGGTTTGTTGTTTGTACCCAGGCTTATGGTTCTTCATAAACAATAATATTAACACCAGTAATATTCCATTCAGTTTTGTAAAATGTAAGAATTGATTATGCACTGATACGGAGTTTTGTGAAAACATATTGTGTATTATACAGTATTATATAATGAAAGTAGACTTTCTCTTTGTAACTGTACCAGAAAATTTAAACATTGAATTTTGTGTCTTTTCAAATCTGATCAGTATTATAAATATCTGCTCCTTATGCAAAGATGTTATAATTTGTAAAGTCATTGTATTTATTGTATATTAAGCCTATAATTGCATTAGTCTATGTGTAATATCTGAAACAATAGCCTAAATGTACAGCTGCAGAATGATGAACCTGATGAAATTCATGATTCACATGTTGTACATTGGAACCCTGAACTGGTACCAGGACAAAAGTAGTATTCAGAGTCAGAACATACAAAAATAGAGAGAGAAATGTATGGATGGTTGTCTGACAACACATGTATAATAATACAGTAGTGTCAAGTACTTTAATTATATTGTATTAGTAAATATAATTCCCATATCCTTTATTAGTTGCAAAGAGTACTATTTACCAGGTGTAAAACCAGTTACAATTGCTAATACAGTATTAACAAGGAGAAAGAAGAATTTTACCATTTTTCTATTGTTAGATGCCACAAACATTGGATTTGAATCTGATTCACCATTCTGCAAGTATACAGTTTTGTCTGTGTACATTCACTTATATTCAGCAACAATAAGCTCAACTGTACTTTTGTAATGCTTTATCCTTTATGAATGCAAACTTTTCCTGAGATGCAAAAGTGTGTGTTTGCTGACCTAAAGTTCTATCTACAGGAACAAGGATGGCTCAGGAGCTGCTACGAGATGTGGAGCAGCTGCTGGACTCAGAGATGGGGGAATTACGCAGGCGAACAGCTGCAATATCCTCCAGTTTACGACTTCTGGGCAGGAGTGACACATCTTCTGATGGAAGTAGCAGCCTTAGCAGTCCTCGCAGCACCAGCAGCATCAGTGGTAATAGTAGTGGTAGCAGCGGTGTTGGTGGCTGTAGCAAGTGTCCTAATGTTCCATCTACACATATCATTGTCACCACCTTAGAAGAGAATAATAGGTCATCAATGAAAGGTGGAAAGAAAACTGGTGCCCAAACTCCACACAGATGCCCGGAGCCTAGCCAGGGAGGCAGTAGGGCACGAAGTGAACCTCCTTTCCCAGGGGAGGAGGGTCTGTATCGTGCTAGATCCTGCCCGGGTCTTCCAAGGCCTTCTACTAACTCTGAGGACAACGAGACTGTTTGTGCCTTGATGCCAGACTTACAACTGGTTCGGCTGAGGGGAACACGGCAACAACCTTCACGGGACAAGTTCCTCAACCGGTATTCATGTGGTGCACTGGATTCTCACCAGCCAGCGCCTGCCTCAGCTTTTGAATCGTGTCCAGATTTTGGCAACCTACGGCACTGTGTCCGAGAGGGAGACTCCATCCACTCTTCGTCATCATCACTATCATCCACACATTCATCCTTCACCAGGTTACTCCAGGTGTCGTGATCCGTATACTAATGTCAGCATAACAAAATGAATGACTGCCAATACATATATCCTCTGTACAATATGTGAAATATTAATTTATAATGGGTGGAAGAACATAATGGCATATAAGATGAAGTGTGACTTATGAAGAAGCACCTCAGCCCACCGCATCCCAGAGGGACAGAAGCAAAACACCTGTTGCATCATATATATATATATATATATATATATATGTATATACTGTATATATATATATATATATATTTATTTACAATAAGAAGTAACTCATGTGACAGAAAACTCTTGTTCCTAATTCTTACATAGACTATTTATGTGCCACACTCTTCTTATTGTTCTGTACTTTATTAATAAAGTCTTTATAGATGAAAGCAAACTCTGCCACCTTATATGGTGTCTCTTCACTCCTGTTGTTGGCACACACTTGTAGATTTGTTTCTTTTATATGAGTGTAGTCTTAAGCTGGCAGAGGCCCCAAATGCTAGTCTCACTCAGAACTGTGGAGCCAAAAGAAGTGTACTTGTATCAGTATGTGAAACAAATTAATGATATGTAGCCTACCTAGGAACTTTTACACTTGGTCTTATTTGTTCTGAGGTATAAAATGTCTGTAAATATTGACATATAAAATGTATACAGTAATGTGGTTGATGTCGTCTCAATATGGGATGATTTACCATATTTTTTTTTTATACAAGTGGTGCATATTTTCAATAACATATTTGCAAAATACTGTTCAGTATATTGAGAATAGTGTCACAGTAGATAACACAGTTTATAGATTCTTGTGCAATAATAATAATGGCATGTTTATGATACAGGTACATTTTCTTCGGCTCTGATGTTGTGGTTTGCAAATATCCTTAACTTACTACCAGTAACTTGGAAGGGGCCCAATGCCAAATCTGTACATACCTAGAATATATTTGATCCATTCTTAAATTATTGAACCTCGATTGGAATGACCTTCTAGAGACTCAGGCAGCAAGTATATTGCTTTTTGTAACCTTGCAAAAATGTATCAGATTCCTTCCAGTTGATTATGCATCCATGTTTGAATAGATTCCAGTAGTAAACACTTTGTGTAATTATATTTGGTTTGGATTACAGTTAAACTAAAGGGCTGAAAAGTCAGATAAGGAAGCTGGTGTATTTTTGCCAGGTTAAAAAAATGCACTATAGTATATATTTACAACACTGATGTACATACAAAGTAGATAATGTAGAAGACTAATTTAAAAGTTATGGTATGGTAATCATTTATGGTTGAGGCATGTGATAAAACTGAAACTGACCTGAAACTATTTAATAATATTCATTATTCATACACACAAGGGAACGGGTATGGAAGAGGTAGAAATGTTTTACTCGTTTACTATTAACTGTATATTATATTATAAAATGTACAAAGAAGCTGAACAATGCATATTGCATTATTGTATTATGTTATGTCACAGTTCTGTACATAACCATACTTCACAGCTGTTATATTGTTCTGGCATTTTACTCCTATCAGTGAAAAGAGCAGATATACAAACCATGTACAAATTTAATATAAACATTTCCATGGTATTCAAAAGATTACATTACAACAGAAAGTCATATTGTATGCAGTAGTTCATTAAATGATATATTATCGCAAAAGTATTTTCATACTTGGAATGAGTAAAGCATTCTTATTTTTCTTAACTGTAGTTTCTTACAGAACTTACAATATTCTGTTGTATATTGATGGCTGTATTATATATTTATCTTCAACAAGGTGGTATATAGATTATTCATTAACATCATAATTTAGCAGTAGATAAAAGATTAGTCATTGACAGATTTAAAAATTTCATGCTACAATAACGGAAGGTCTTAAACTTCCAGCTTAACAGTCATAACTATTGAACAAAATTTTTTTTTATTCTTGTGTAAGAACACATACAGTAAGTCCCGAGGTGTTTGTTATTTATGAAAATTGCAGACTACAGTATAAGAACTCAATGATGTACAGTTATTATCAGAAGTCCAGCATACGAAGAATAAATGTGAGCTGTTTGAAGCAATCATTTGAACCAATGTTACTGAGATGAACAGCTATAGTTTCTCACCATTTTTCGAGGCTGTTTCATTCAAAGGTGTTGCAGGGCTTTTGCGCATGACTGTACCATCAACACACACTACACCTTGACCGAGGTACATGTACTTAAGTATAATTGTGTTGACAAAGGATATAGTACCGAAGGGTTGTATGAGGTTAGGTGGTATAGGCTCTCTTAATCCTTTCATCTTTGCAAATCTATGTCCCAAAGATTCTTTCTAAATTCTTTGACAAAAGTTAATGCACAAATAATGAATTATTTTGGGTAAGAAAATTGCTCAGCAACTATTAACTGCCCTAGGCTAAATGCTGCTGTTTATCTCATTTTTATGTTAATCCCTATAACTGTTTTTCTTATTATCTTGTTTATCCATTGTCTACTTAACCTCTGCAGCCCGGAGTGGTATGGTGACTTTAATTCTTCTTATCTGTCTGTCCTAAGCATTTACTATAGTCAGTTTCTGGTGTGTAAGGTTGCAGCATTTTTGGTTAAAGCATGGAAGAGTACTGGACAACACATGGTTACCATAATATAATATTAAGTTGCTTTAACTTTTTTTTTATTACCGGTCGTCATTTTACAAGGGAAGGGTACTGAAAGATTGTGATGCAGATTGCAGGAATAATGTTTGAATAATTATTGTACTGTATATATTATATAGGAAAGTAAAGATAAGTTTGCCTCAGTTTAATAATGAAATAATTTGGCTGTGAGCTTTGAGTTGTTATTAAATACATATTGTGCTACAAAAATAATTTGAATGAGTTCACAGTTTGATATATGACTGAGAAAGATTATCATAGGTTATTCTTTATACTACGTTGATTGAGCCTTATGATTGTGAAACAAAATATTCAACATTGTTACTTGATGGAAGTATCATTTGCTTTAAGTTTCTGAGATTACCTCATTATCCCATACAGTAACTTGTTATTGCCGATCAATAAAGTAACAACTGCAGTCTTATGGAAAACACACTTTAATATACTATACTGTACAGTATATGGATACTGTAAATGAGGTTGATATCCCATACTGTAATTACATTCTCTGTAGTGTGTACAGTATTGTATACTGTAATTCGCTATGTTATCAAGTTGCATAAAATTATTTTATTTACATATTGGTAGAAAGGATTATTAACTTTCTGCATGTCATAAATTTGTATATTATTTTTCAGTATGGTATAGATTATGAAAACTAATGAGGCTATTCTTTCAAAGAATAATAAAATTTTGGCATTAAAAAGGTGAGGCTTTACACTAGGTTTAAGGTGTTTGGGTGCAGAGTATTTACTTATTAATTTGTTTGGCATCTTGGTATGAAAGAGGTGCAGTACAGTTGTTGTGAAAGGAATCTACCAAGTAATACTGTTTTTTAATGCACTATTGATTTCTGGGGTAAATTAGTTGATAATGGTGTAGTAGTGGCATGACACCTACAAAAATGATGATGACACTGTACCAATAATAAAACAATATATGTGCACCTTCCTCCTATTTATAGTTGAGTATCCGCAAGCACTGGACAAATTTATGTTACTGAGGAAGATTACTTACATATTTTAAACTGACCATACAGCCAAAGGATTTATACACATGATGCTATAACATTACACAACCTGAAAGGTGCAGTAAATGGAGGTGAAATTCCTCACCATGTTTTCATCATTGTATTGTACCACTGTGAGGTGATGGGGTTATGAACTCATTCTTTTCATGAACAGTCTGATGCAGTTTTGTCTGTCACAAGTAAACATTATTTTTTTTTTTTTTGTATTGTTTATAGGGGAATTATTCTCCTTTCTCTGATGGAGTAACTCATTTCCTTTCAATATTTGCTTGGAATACCTGCCAATTCATTTTTGTATATGTTAACGGCTTTGTTAAAGTTACTCAATTTGTTGTCTACCATGCTTTGTGCATCAAATCATTTACCTCAAATGTCTTAGCCAGTCAGAACAGAATTGATTCAAGGATAAGAAACGTAGGTACCTGTACTGTGTAGATGCTGGGGTGAGGTATTAAATCTCTGATAATGCTGTAGACTGAAACCTCATAGCAGTGAGCAATTGTTTGTAAAACTGTAACTGATTGTATTTACCAAACTTGGTACAGAACTGTAATGAAATGTTTTGATAGCATTGAATTTTGCTTTGTAGTATTCTTAATGGGTGCCAAAATGTGGATGGCTAACTCGTCTAATGTACAGAAATCAAAATCCAATTGTGTAACTATGCAAACAAAATAATCAATGCAATGTATGTGTGATGTACAACAATTCTCAAATAGTCCTGCCAGCACATACTGGGTGGCCAGTGACTGCAGTTGTGCTCATTATTTTACACATATTTGAGGCCAAGCAAAATGTTATTCATATCACATGCCTTAAATTTCTTAACCAAATTAAGAGCAATGTAATTTTACACTGTAGCCTACTTTCATTATTTTAAGGGGTGATTTAAGAGTTTCCTTCATTCATGCAGGATTACTAATTTCTCTTACCTTAACTGCCTGTGCTCTTCTGGCTTTACAATACTGTACAGTAATTACTTGTTCTCTAGTAAGAATAACATTACAGATTTTACACATCTTTAAATCTCTGGTACACTATCACATTCTTATTATCACTTATAATATAGAATATTGCAGCCAGGTAATTAAGCTGCTTATAGTGTCACCAATAGTGATACTGTACTTCCCTTCATTGAACATACAATGGTACTGTACAGTACCTAGGATTGTGGGCATGTTGAATATTTGACAACAATATATAGGGCTCACATCTTGACCTGCACTGTTATGGTTAACACATTCTGTAATAAACTTGACTGGTTACACATGCATAATGTTTCATTTATGTCTACCACTGTTGAACTTCAAATTTTATATAAGCCACAGGAAAATAGATATTTTTTCTAAGTCTTTGATACCGGTACCTGAAATACTGGTTGTAATAATGTTTGATAGTGAAAAATATCAGGCTTATAACAGAAAACTTGAAGCAATGATAAGAGATTATCCAGGCATATTTGGAAGTGCATTTAGTTAAAAATTAAAATATACAGTAAGTGCCCATTAAGTCATAATTTGATTAGTATACTACAGTACAGCTATTTCTTAAGCCATAATAACAACCTAAAAAGTATTAATTCAATCAACCACCACCACACACCTCTTGAGTAACTTGAGATCTCGAGTAAATGGAGTGCTATCAAAGTTAAGATCTGATAGAACCCATGGAGGTATAATATATTATACCTCCATGGATAGAACCAATTTCTACACTGCCTTTAATCCATATAAGTATTTCTCTTTGATAAATATCTACTGTGCACTTTTGTGTCATATACCATAATATAAATAATGAATATACAAAATATAATAATAAATTAGCTTGAATTATTTTTATCATACCGTACATATATGGAATTTTATTATACTGTACATTAAGAGCAACCCCTCCCTCCACTTCATTGGTTTTCTTAAGATAATTCTCCCTTTACTTGTATAAATACTGTAGTGTGTTGGGCAGCTGTTTAGATCTATTCCTTTCTCCTGAGATTCAGATACAACAAGCATGGTAAGTGACAAGCATGACCTTGGGGCCTCAACCACCTTCAGGTAGTGCAGAAGAGTTGCTCAGATGGAACCCTAACACTGTGATCAGCCTCTATAGTAAGCTATGTGTGTGTATCTCAAGAACATTCATAGATCAGCAGAGGATGATGATAGATTGAGGATGAAAGAAGACTGTCATAAACCTGGAAGACCCTGTAAGTATATGGTATGACGAGGGAGAAGGTGATAAAGAGCTGCTTAAGACGGCAACCATGAAGAAAACGGAAGTAAAATTAATGGATGGTGCTGAAAGAGTGCCAAAACACATAATAAAACTTCCCATATCATCCCCACCCGGGAGAAGGTGATAAAGAGCTGCATCGCCTGCATGAGACGGCAAGCATGAAGAAAATTGAGGGAAAGGTAGTGGATGGTGCTGAAGGAATGCCAAAACACATAAAAAAATGCCCATATCATCACCGTGGGCAATCCTCTCCCTAGGAAAAGAAAATAATGGACTCTCTTTAATTGTTAATATATATGTTTCCTTTTGGAGCATCCACTAAAGACCCCATCAGGCATGTAATATACGTGTACATATAACTCTCATCCCATCCATTTTTTTGTACAATTCGACTGTGAAAATTGTACCATACTATTGTTTCAAATGCCTACTGGTTATAATTTTACAGTAATATTGTTGTGCGTAGTTCTGGTAAATATTGGATGAATTACCGTTATTGC
Organism: Petrolisthes cinctipes; assembly: GCA_033782935.1. Classification (NCBI taxonomy): domain Eukaryota; kingdom Metazoa; phylum Arthropoda; class Malacostraca; order Decapoda; family Porcellanidae; genus Petrolisthes; species Petrolisthes cinctipes. The sequence goes on from JAWQEG010002721.1 coordinate 50,081, forward strand.
GTACGGTATTTCTACCTTCATTACCCACTAATTTAGACCATTCTAAGACTATTTTCTTCTATGGCATTTCCTCTGCAAATGCCCCATTTCCAAGATAGGGCATATTCAAATGGGGCATTTTGAAATTAGCCTGACCTTACCTGACCTGACCTAACCTAACCTAGACCACATCAGACTACCGGGACCTAACCTTGGCAAACTACCGGGACCTAACTTGGGCAAACAACCGGGAAATAATCGTGATAAAGTAGAATAAATGACAGGGGTAAAATACTGGGACCCAGCCGGATCTGGCAACACTGCTACAAAACGGTAATTCTTTCAATAAATACCGTAGTTCTTTATGGCATATGTATACATTATTTTGATTTTGCAGCACCTCATAATAATAATAATAGTAATTGAGAGGGTTGCTTGAGTTGACGTACGCTGTTGTTGTATGATTATATTTTCATTACGATACAGATTTATTTGTATGATGGAGGGAATGTGTTGGTGGTTATTTGATTGTGGTTGTAGGTACGGTTAGTTATAAAAAAATAGTTGTTAGAAAGTTGAGGGAAAGTTACTAAAGGCCTCCATAGACTATTATTCATGCCTGCGCAAACTAGGTGACTGTGAAATCATTTAAATTTACCACACACTAGCAAGAAGACTGAGCAGTCACCAAACATTATCATGCATCACTGTACAGGGGTTGTGATTGACGAAAAGCTTGTTGGATATTGTTCAGTCATTTGCGCAAACCATCAGTCACACCCACACACCATGGTTATGCCTGCACAACCACCCAGTTTGTGCAGGCATGATTGATAGTCTATTATGGAGGCCTCAAGGGACCGTGTAATGTAGTCAGAAAATTGGAGGTAAATGAGTCCTTCAAATATTGCCGCGAATCACACACACCTATATGGAAGGAGATTGTTTCGTGGCATGGTCAGGGGGAATCAGAAGCCTCCAATACCCATACACGATCACAGGGATATATTGCAATGTACGGCAGCTTAAGGATTAAATTATAACTTAAATAGCCCGCTAAATCAAACACAATTCCGTTATCAGTAAAACTTCCATTATGCTGTTAATCTAAGTATTTTTTTTTAACATATTATATTACCAATTACGTACTAACTTTATTAGTACCTTAATATTTATTGATATATAAATTTTTGTATGAATTCGTTATTTTAATATAAACTTTTATATGTATTAAAGTATAAGATCTCGCTTGACTAATGTTTACTTCTCACGGTTTAAAATCCACTGTGGCAAGTTTATTCGTATTATTTTATTAAGCCGTTTGTGTATTAATGTTACAGCCATATTACTCTATTACTATCACATAAACAAGTGTGTTCATTACTGTAATTAATAAGTAACTTAAGGTGCATCATTACAAGAGGATACATAACATTATTTAGTAAGATTAAATTAAGCTTTATTAGTATACATTACTTTGTGTATTACTCGTAGTTTATTTATTATTACAGCTATGTTACTCTATTATTGTTACATAAAGAAGTGTGTCCATTACTGTAATCAATAAGTAAATTACATAATTGCAAGAGGATACATAACATATTTAGTAAGATTAAATTAGGCATTAGTATACATTAGGTTTTTTTTTTTACTCTTGGTTATTATTACAGTCATATTACTCTATTATTATTACTTGCAATTGTAGACGAGTGTGTTCATTACTATAAGTGGTAAATTTACAGAAGTACTGAGTTCACTATATTGTAGAATTTAGTATCATTACCCACTATTTTGGACCATTCTAAGACACTTCTGTAAATATTGAAAGAATCACCGTTATTGCGTACAGTTTTTCTACCTTTATTACCCACTTATTTAGACCATTCTAAGACTATTTTCTTCTATGGCATTTTCTCCGCAAATGCCCCATTTCCAAGATAGGGCATTTTGAAATTAGCCTGACCTTACCTGACCTAACCTAGACCGCATCAGACTACCGGGACCTAACCTGGGCAAACTACCTGGAAATAACCGTGGTAAAGTACAGAAAATGACCGGGGCAAAGTACTGGGACCTAGCCGGATCTGGCAACACTGCTACAAAATGGTAATTCTTTCAATAAATACCCACTTTTCATCCATGGTGTTTCTCTCGGAGATGGGGCGCCCCGTTTTACAAACATAATTTGGAAATTAGTCTAACCTAGACCACAGCAGACTACCAGGATATAACCGGTGTAAACTATCATAAAGTGTCTGGGGCAAATTCCCCAGACCTAGCTGGATGTGGTAAAACTGCATGGCCCTAGCCAAGAACGCAGTACTTCTGTCATAATACCTTATTATTATTTGGTAATTAGGCTATAGTATACATTAGTTTGTGTATCATGTTACAGCCGTATTACTCTATTATTATAACATATATGAGTGTGTTTATTACTTTAATTAATACGGTAAGTAAGTTACTGTACTTCATTACAAGACGCAACATATTATTATTTGGTAAGATTAAAATTAATTAGGCCAAGGTTAGGGCAAATCGTATCAGCAGATCTGCAAGTTGTTTATATATATATATTTTTTTTTATATACATGCCATATTGCTAGAGGATATATAACATCTTATTATTTGAAAATATTAAAATTTAATTGGGGGTGTGTGTAACCTGGTCAAAATGCAATGTCTCCCATAGATATCAACAAATAAACAAATTACTTAATTATAAAAAAAAAAAAAATTTGCATACCGATATGGTGCTTTGATTCACCATACTGTATTCCAAACGTAAAGAAGTGCTCAGTGTGAGCTGAGGAGGCATCATTTTTGTTGGTGGCTGTACAAGTAGTATATATACTCTAGTACTGTACTGCCATTAAATTGTGGAATCTATAACAAAACAGGAATTTCAATTTTATAACATGAACATGTGCATTTGAGAGCTTCAGTTGTACTAGGTCTATGTACCTAATGTAAGATGCATCCATAATATATTACAATTTGATTTCCTCTCCACAGACAGGATAGTGTAGAGCTGTGTGGAGAGTGGCCAAGAATGTCCCATCTTCTCTTTGATGCCAAGCTAACTGAGGCCCTGAGGATGGATGGTGACCTGCCTCGTGTGCCTGTGAATCGTTTGCAACGCAAAGCTCAGGAGCAGAACGTAAATTACCTCTCCATCAACAATGAGAACAGTAAGCTCATCCACTACAGTTGGTAGTATTTTGTTCAGATGCTAACTACTTGATCTTCACAGTAAATCATAGAACTATAGCTACTTTCTGTACAACTAAGTAAAGCACACATTTGCATGTGGAATTATATTTGGTGGTGCAGTGGTTAGCGCCTGGGTCTCGCATAGTGAGTATTCTGGTTCGATCTCCAGTGTGGATATTCATAGAAATATAGCTCCTTTGATAAAATGACAGGTTCATAATATATCCTTTTCATTTTTTAAGGTTAATCCCATTTGAAGGTAACCGTCACTAACTGCATACCCTTCCTACAAGGGGTTATACATGAGGTGACTTGCTAGAATGTGTATGCAATATATTTATCCTTTAAACCCAAAGGTTACAACTGTTTTGATTAACCTCCAGAATATAATGACAAGTCCAATAATTATCTCACTGACTAGTACCAAAAAGGTATATGGCACAGTCCATCCTACTGTAGCACATGTTTAGACAAGACTGTAGACAGTTGTATAAAGTATAGTATGTCACCAGGTTCATGAATTTGTCACTGGCACCAGCATTGTTTACCCAAGCCACCAGTTCCATTTCAAACTTGCTCACCCACTAAACTTCCTTCACTCCCGCAACTCATATTTGCACTTCTCTGTCCCACCTTTCTAGCAACCAAACAAGGCAGTCCAAATTTTATCCACTCGTCTACTTATTAACTCAACTCTGATTTTATTTTCTAATCAATCAGGCCTGGCTAGTATATCGGATGGCAACAGTCCAAGATCAGCCAAGTCTGCTCATAGTGGTTCTTTCATTGATTATAAGTCTCCAGGAAGAGGAAAATCACCAGGTAATATATTTTGTATCTTTAGTAGTGTACAGTATGTCAGTATGTGTTGATGACCTGAACGAGTGCAAAAACACTATACAGTACTCTTGCACAATAGGTTTAAAATGGTCATCAGTTTTGAGTGAACTTGTAGTGCAAAGTGGGAACATTTGTCTTGGATTGAGATTTTTTTTTTAATTCAAAATCATCCATTTAGTACTTATAAATTATGTTTTACCCATATAGAGTATACACTACAATATTTAATGAATACTGTATTGGCAAAACCAAGACTGTCAGAAATGTCTGGTGTTGTATTGTTAAATACGTTACCGGTAGGTATCCAGCTTATATTGCTATGATTGAAATACAGTACTGTATTTCAAAACTGTTTGAGGTGTGGCACTAATTGTTGATGAAAAAGTAGGAATTTTTGTGAAACCTAGGTATGGTTCCAAGCAGAAGATTTAAGAGCTACACATGAGAGTGATTCAAGCAAAATTTTACCCTTTGTTTTCATGTACTATATCTAATATTTTGCTCTGACAAGTGATATCCTGCTTCCAACCAATTGAAAATTGCTGCTAAACTTAGTCAAGGGATTCTAATCCAGCTTTCTACTAGGGGAAAGTTATCACATGTTGACCTAATCAACCCTAATGTGTATCAAAAGTATTACAGGCAACTATACTAAGAATTGCATAAAAAGTATCTATTTGCTCCTTTCTATCTCAGCTAGAAACAAAACACCAGGCCATGTTGCACCCAAACTGTCAGTACGTGGGGCAGGGCAGAAGACGCCAGGACGTAAGACTCCAGGACGTAAGACACCGACCACACCATTCAATCAACAGGACAGGTGAATAGCCTTTTGAGAATGAAACAAGTCAGCATTAAAAATGTGAAAAATGAACGTTTTAATGCTGCAATAGGAACTCATAGTCATACTGTATTCTAAAACAGTGATACAATACCAAATATTTACAGAACAGGATTCTGAATTTGTGTTGATGGATAGAAATCTATAAATTCTGTTTGCAAAAGAACAGATGTGGTGATGTTGTTCCTGCTTTATGTTGTTGTAATAATATGATATTTTACAGTGTATAAAAGTGATGGCTTTGGTTCTTGCAAGTAGAACTCTGTTCCCTTTTTCCACAATATCAAGAGCCCATCCCCCACCCATTTCTCTTGACTTCCTATAGTTCTCCATTCTGTTCATTCCCTCCTATATCTTTTCCATATTTCAACATTGCAGTACTGGGATTATTCCATATATACCTGTAGGCTTTACCACTCGGAACTTTGCTATAGCTTTCTATTAATTGGTACCAGTACTGCACTGTATATTACATAATAGGAGTGATGTTCTGTGTATATGTTATGGCATCATTATATTGGCCATATATTATCTGAAAATTTTACACTGGATTACTGACAAAAGCGTGATGAAGTAGATTTTTGTAACCTCTTTTTGGCCCTAGATTCCATAAATTCAAACCTCCACACTCCACACTCTCATTCAAGAGAAATCAATCTTCTTTCTCTGTCCTTCATATTCACACACATTATTATAGTTATTTTACTCTCATTCAATAATATAATAGGACCTGGCAGACCTAACCAGCATGATGCTCTTTTTTCTCAGAAATTCCTTTGTATCGTGAAAGACTAGGATAATAATGCACCCTTAGAGAGCCCTGAATTACTCTGCCACTTTTTCAGATTTATCCCTAATCGCAGCACAACAGATCTGGAGCGTTCACACCAACTCCTCGTTAACAATATGGAGGCATCTGGTGGAGAAAAGAATTCAGAAGAGGATCTGCTGACTCTCCAACAGGTGACATTACCATTCCTTGCTCTTTCTTCTTTTCTGTATTGTATGTAGAAAGTAATCCCTTTCATGATACAGTATTGTACTAGTGTTGATAGTCCACAGTAGTATATACAGCACTGAGAGTTTGAGAACTGGGGTATGGGTGTGAGAGTAGATGTGTAGATTGAGTGAAACATATTCCATTGAGGTGGCTTGGACACATCCTTTATGTAGAGACAGTATATGAGTCTTACATCTGGGTCATGACCTAAATTTGGGTTGTCAAGATATTGTGGAATCATTTACCAAATGAATTATACCTTCAGCTAGCAAGAAACCAATCAGGTCTCAGTTTGGTATGTGCTGTTCAAGTTGATTCTTACTTTGGTATTTCTTGCATGAAGTAAAAGTTCAATGTATCAAATTTTTTTCACTGTTTGCCATAAAAGTATTGGTAATGAATTTCGTTTTCAAGAAATGCTTATCATTAACCACTAACCAAAAACAAGTAATGAGGATCAGCCTTGATGAGAAACTTTTTTTTCTTTGCCAGATTTTGCTATGTCCGCTAAGTTCTATGATAGTACAGTATATCAAAAAGGTGAATTGTGGTCTTGATAATGCTATGTGGTATGTTTACAGAAGGAATACAGGGAAAAAATGACAGAGAATTTGAATGATGGACAGCAGCCAGACACAAGAATTTTATCATTCAAAAATAAAGCACCACAGGGAAAGGAAGGTGAGGCCATATGTGTACTCTGTATAATACAGTATACTTGTGTCAGTACTCTCCTGTGCAGTAACCACTATTTATGAATTTAATTTTTTGTAACCAAGCCCTGTACATACATAAGAGAGACCATAGCCACATAAAGTACAACTATAAAAATTTGTTTTTAACATTTTCTGATGTCCATTTGGTCTGCAGTCTACTACGCTGTCCACATTGCTATTGCCTCCCAAAATTTACAGAGCTTGTGACTGTAAGTGTCTTTACAAATAAGAACACTACACTTTATGGGTTAATCATTCAGTCTCTGTTGTCTGGAAGGTGTGTGTGTGTGTGTGTTTTTTTTTTTTTTTTTTTTTTTTTTTTTTTTTTTTTTTTTTGGGGTGGAACTTCTACCCCTGAAGCAAATGGAAATTTGATGGTGATAACTAGCAGGTGCCAGGTGACTTCTTTCAACATTTTATACCAACAGGACATGTCAACAACCTGAAGGTCCTGTACAGTGCAGGGAAGCCCATGGTACCCAAGGCTGCCTCCACCAGACACATTCCCAATGTGCCTGAGAAAGTCTTAGATGCTCCTGAACTGGTTGATGATTACTGTGAGTAACTATTTCTACAATGATTTTCAAGGGGTAGGGGCTCCATGGTTAGGGATGGACAAATGAAAGCAGAAATAACAGAAAGACAGCCTAAACGAGGAGTGCGGAGTCAAAGAGTCGGAGATGGATGCTTTTTGGCAGGAGTCGAAGTCAGTAAAAATATATCCCAACACTGACTACTTTATGTGATCAATTCTCTTGTAAGGTACTTGAGGTGAAAAATGGCTAGTGTTGGAAAATTTCCATTAATTTGTGGAGGGGCCAAGGGAGAGGGGTTGGAGTGTGAGTTGGAACCTTAAAATTTCCTGGACTCAAGAGTAGGAATTTTTTAAATCTGACTCCGCACCCCTGGCCTAAACCTATATCTTCCTTTTCAAGACCAAGTAAATATCTGCTCCAACTACAAGTTCTTGCAAGAATTATATAGTTGTGGTGAAAGAAGCCATTCCAACTGTCAAGTTGTGGGGAAGCTGAGAGTTTCATAGGCCTGAAAGGTGAAATAAATATGAGTGACCCATTTTCATTTGGTGTTATTTTTCATTTCATATTTTCATCCTGGCCCTGAAGATTACACCTCCTTAAGGAAATTAGGTGTTGAAGATTGTGACAGAGTATAATATATATTTTGTGTATAAATATTTATCTCTCTTCATATACACAAATCTTTTTAACTTTTTTTTCATAACTTACCCAATCAAAAAGATGTCCCATTCCCCTCAAAAAATGAGATCTCTGCCAATTTTACCACCTGCCAATGGCCCCTAAATGTGGGTTTCGACGACATATGCAGTTGGCAGGAAAAGATCTCCATCAAGAACTAAGATATTTGGCAATAGATCCTCCCTGACCTGTATAGAGGGTTTTGTGTTAGTGAAAATATACAACCAGTACCCATATACAGTAGGTTGTTATTTTTCATGGGGCTGGGGTCCTCAGCTTTGTCGCTGGTCTATTTTAATAATAATGATAATAATAAATGTGTGTTGTTTATCAGGTGTGAAATTGATGCTAAAAGTGTACACGACTAAGAAATGAGAGCAGTAACCAAAATATGAAAGAACGAGTGATTTAGGCAATTCTGTAAGACAGTCTCCTGATACCATTCCTGGGGCAGTGCTGCATCCCTTGGTAGTGGTTGGCATAACAAATAATTTTTGTTTTGATACAAGTTATTTTTCTCCACAGACCTGCATCTACTGGATTGGAGTACCAATAACCATTTAGCAGTGGCCCTCAATAGCTCTGTGTATATCTGGAATGGAGGTGATGGTGCTATCACAGCCCTGACTCAGCTTGTGGATCCGGATTATGTCTGTTCCCTCTCTTGGATTAAGGAAGGTGTGTAAAGTGTCACGGTCTTCTTTTCTTGTCAATCATCATCATCATCATTTTCGTTTAACGTCCGTATTTTCCCATTTTGGATGGGGTTGGACGGGCGATGACTGCTCTCCACATCTGTCTATCTTGTACCATATGTTCTTCTGTTCCCATTAAATTCATATCCTCCATTACACACACACTCCACTTTTTCTTCGGCCTTCCCGCCGGTCGCCGACCCCCAACTCTCACCTCCTCCACCTCACTCGACACACCCCCCTCTGCTCTTCTCATATGTCCAAACCATCTCAGTCTTCGCTGCCTCAACCTAACAGAAAGGTCTTCAACCCCACACATCTCCGCCACTTCACTGCTAGACCTCCCATCTTGCCACCTTACTTTCGCCATGTATCTCGGCATTCTGCGGTCACAGCTGCGTATAACTTGTCAATGGGAGGAAAATTATAATAGAGAAATATACTAAAAGTGTGTTTGGAACCAAACCAGTCAAAGCTACACTGCTGATTATATTTGAATTATAATACCTGAATAGTTTGCCCTGGGCCACTTGCTCTTCATTTTATGTTTATTATAAAATCTTTTTTTCAGTGGCAGATGATATTGTTAGATTGAGGTATCTAGGGGTATTGCAACTCTATACAGCCTTCCAAAGTGTCAAGACTGTTGGCATTATAACCCTTTGGGATATGGAGCTTGTTTATCAAGCCATTCCATCTTAATGAATTGTCACATGAACAACTATTTCCTACATCCTCTCTTTGATCTTCCATTTTTGGAATAGATATGCTTCTTTCAATTTGAAATTGCTCTTGAATACCCAGGAATGAGTTGGAGGATGGATGAAGCCTTAGTTGGACTATAATATGCAGGAATATTACCTCATACTATACTCTCTGTACTCTTCTCGCTTATCAGCAATCAGCATGTCCTCTCCTTAACAGGCAATGTGCTCGGTATTGGCCTGAGCTCTGGGGCAACACAGCTGTGGGATGTAGCACAGCAGAAGCTTATCCGAACAATGGATGGCCACCAGAACCGCGTTACCACCCTGTCATGGAATGCCTACATTCTTTCCTCAGGCTCTCGCTCTGGTCATATTTTTAACCATGATGTGAGAGTGGCTCAGCATCATGTGTCCACACTGCAAGGACACACTCAGGTTAGCAGTGATGTGGAAACTCAGTAAAAGTACTAATGATACCAAAGAAATGTTATATAACCATATTTTAACATAAATCGGGTAGCTTACAAATGGTGGGTGTAGTTTATGCCTGGACAGGAGATCCTTCCAGCTATATTTCATGATCCTGTAAAGGCACTTGTATCAAAGGAGTTAAGACAAGCAGGATACTATTCAGTCCATAGAGTAAAACTGAACGCATTATGTCCTGAAGACCCAAACTTTCTCAGATATCTTATACAGATATCATGATTGCCAAATACTTGTGTTGAGTGAATGTGTTATTTTAGATATCAGTATGCTGTACAATACTCCAAACATTTATAATTTGACTTGTAGTACTGTCCATTGATATGCTCTAGGGTAAGTTGGTGACTGGGAGATAATGGATTTGGACTAGTTGGGTATAGTTACCTCCAAAATTTCTGATCTTCCATCAACTTTTCAGTTACAGTGCTCATAACTACACTGATCATTTATTAACAGGGAGTAATCACTGTAAGTTGCATGTTTCCCAGAGACTATCAGGTTCTTGCTGGCATGATCTGGGATTACCATTTTTCTGTGTAGCCATATTTATTCAGTATCCCTGATTAACAAAAGATGTCTGCATACTACATCCCCAAATAGGAAGTGTGTGGGTTGAAATGGTCCCCAGATGGACGGCTCCTTGCATCAGGTGGGAATGACAATCAAGTGAACATATGGGAGAGAGGCAGCACCACCCCTCTCCACACATTCACTGAGCACCAGGCAGCAGTCAAGGTCAGTTCACAACAGAAATCAATCTCTAGATTGCTCTATATACGCAAAGAATTATGTTTACTAATATTATGCAGTATTACATTATGAAATTATTATTTATGAAGCACCATTTTGCAGTAGGATGTTATTAATACCTGTATGCTACAGCACCCTTTTAGAGTGATTAGTATGCATTACTGTTTTGGAATACAGTAGAGTATTATACCACACATAGGTATTTCTGTATTAAAGAAAACTTTGTCTTGATCCAGGCAGTGTCATGGTGTCCGTGGCAAAACAACCTGCTGTCAACTGGAGGTGGCACTGCTGACAGAACCATCAGACTCTGGAACTGTACCACTGGAATCTGTCTCAAGGATGTTGCTACTAATTCTCAGGTCTGCTTATTTTTGCATATTAAAATTCCAATAATGCTTTTAGTCACTGTATTGATATTAATTTGCCAGAGTACTGTAGTAAATAACCATTATTATCACCTATATATGGTGACAAATGTTGTCTTTGTGAATACAGTGGGTCTAGGGTTGTTGGTAATTGTTTTAGTACATAATGGTTGATTGGTTTGGCTACAGGTGTCCTCAATTGTGTGGTCAAGTCACTATAAGGAGCTGGTGTCAGGTCATGGCTTCTCAAACAACCAGCTCACCATATGGAAGTACCCTACCATGGCCAAGGTTGCTGATCTTACTGGTAAGTGGGTTGAATACACTTCTGTACAGTTGTCGGCATCGTAAATTACATTGTTTGTGCTAAAACTGATACTGTAGGTTGCACTTTTACCCTTCATGATTCTTATATTTTCAAATTATGCAGTGATTATGATTTTTTTCCTTTTGTTTTATTTTTTAATCTTAATTCTAATTTATGGGGTGTCACTCTGTTAGTGTATATGGCAATGGGACTGAGAGTAGTGGTGGATTTAAGAATAAGATAGCAATATGGCTAAATATTCTGTTTATCTATTTATAGCAGACTTTGCCTTTTTTTGCCACAGGACACACTGGGCGAGTACTGGAACTATGTGTGTCACCTGATGGAGAGATGGTGGTGAGTGCAGCTGCTGATGAAACCATTCGCATATGGAAGTGCTGGGCTGTGGATAAGAAGGATAAGAAGCAGGCAGATTCAAGCAAAGGACAGCCAATTTCTATGTTTGCTCGTACCATCCGTTAAGACTTTAGTTTTATTTGCATTATACATTTTAGCCCCATCAGTGAGGATTGTGTGTAGCATGTTATACATATATTCGTAAATCTGTCTTCTTATTTTTATCTGTTCATCTGTCTGTCTGTCTGTCTGTATGTCTATGAATATTTCAGACTCAGACCTCATTGGGCTCTGTATGTAAGTATTGTATCTGCTTAGATAAGCATGCTGTATATAATTCAGTTATCTGACAAAAAATAAATTGATGGTGGCTACTTCAGTCTATGTAGGGGATCTGTATTACAACCATGCCACCATTTATACACACACTTTCCATCAGTCACTGTGTGTTTTGAAAGGCTACATGGCTGTCGCTCTCCATCATGAAAGGTCTTGTCCTGCAGTGGACTAATGGAGACATTTTTTTTGACCAATGAAAATGTGTTATAAAATCAGTCATATGAATAGCTGGATGGTTTGGACATGTAGAGAGAATGCAAGGTGAGGAGTTTGTAAAGAAGGTGTATGGAAGTGAAGTTGTGGGACCTGGTGTGAGAGGCAGACCTCCGGTTAGATGGCAGAACAGAGTGGAAGAGTATGTAAAGGAGAGAAACATTAGGGGTAGAGGAGGGCTTGACCAAGTAAGGAGGGAGTGTTGGAACAGGGAGAACTGGAGACACTTCTGCCGTGGCCACCCCCTTGGGGGGAGTTCCCGGAGGGAACGAGGCGTCAGAGCTATAGATAGATAGATAGAATAGCTGGAGCTCTTGCATTGTCACTTAAGAGCCATTCACAAGTAGTAGATTATCCTTTTGATATTGAAATAATGTATATGTATTTTAGTCATTTTCATCATCTGATTTTTTTAGAGAGAGACTGGGTGATATCTTGTAAAGTTTATTACACTTCAGTTTTGATCTATTCCAACAGTACATCCATAATAAAGAGATTTTTTTGTGATCACTCTGGTTTATATATTTAATTGCCTGGAGTGTAGGCTACTTAAGATACAGTATGCCTGTAAACATTTTAAATGGAGATACTGAATTGGTATGGGTATGGCTTCAATGTATCAGAACAACTCTGATTCACTGACCTCATTACCATAAAGCATCCTTGTATATTTTTGGAAAGAAGTTTCCAGGCACTTAATTTTGCATCTAGTGACATCCAGCAACTCATGCATGTTAAATCAGCCAAGGAAATCACAATTTATATATGACTATAAAACACTGTTTTGTGTTACCATTTATCTGTAGTTGTCATTGGTTACTGAGCTGCCAGTCGTGTTAAAAATTATTTCAACTCCAGTACCGGTACTGTACACATTAATCGAAATCTGTTTCCTTGACTAATTGCCTGATATTAGATTGATGTTGAAATCTCTGATAAGTAAGGTAACATTATATTAAATTTCCTTCATGTTGAGTATCCACCTAGTAAATTCAGAGTTTTTTGAAGTTGTAATCTGAGGTGCTTTTGTATGTAATTATACATACTAGATGTCTTATTTTACTCCCTTAATGGTATCCTCATACACTATCAGCATTTTAAATAAAAAATTAGTTTTGTCTATCATTAGTCCTTATTTAAGTTTCATACCAAATGTAAGTTGATATTTGTGAATTCATTAACAGTAGCTGCCACCAATGAACCCAGAGGTGGCCTTATGCAGTAGGGGACTGATAAGTACAGACTAACTTTGTCACCCAGTGGTACAAATTTACTGACATATCATCCAGAGCGCCTGGCACTCATGTTCACACTTTAAACACATTGCTCATCCCTCTACTTGACAATGTTCTCATAGGCTATATCTGATGGAAGGATTTGCTCATCAAACATGTGGTACCATACACATTCTGAAGGCATTTATTATTAAAAAGTTGGAGGTGAGACAACAATGACAGGACTAGCTTGATAAAGGCATGTATCACATTGTTAGTCTGTAACTTGGAATGTCATTTTTACAGGAAGTTGATGTTAAGCTTAGTCTTCTGGGCCAATATTCCCCAAAATCTCTTTCTTGGAATCTGCCCCCGTGATGCTGTCAAATCAGCCACAGCCTACTTCCATAACGCCAAGTAATAGGGGACTCCACCAAAAAATATTCACATTTACACGAGGAAAGGTTTCAGTAAGTAGGCCTACTCAGGAAATGGATGGACAACGGGAAGAACCACTTTAGGTACATAATATTATATTCACCCCATTCTGCTTACATGAGAAAATACCTCTACAATAAATAAACCTGATTAGCAGCAGGAGTCCATCATTACAAGTGTTAATAACTAAATTCAATCCTTCCTTAGGCTGGGTTTACACCAAGCGAATCAAGTCAAGTCAGTCTCAGTCATTTGGTGCGAGTCAAAACAACAATCTCCGTTCACACTGACTGCGTCAGCCCGAGTCAAGTCATAAGTGCCAAGCCAGATTTCAAGGACAATGGGCGTATTTTCCCGCGCTGAAGTAGTCGTTCTGTTATATACTCTGCTTCTCAGAAGTTAGTGACTCACTGTGACTGAAGCAGAAAATGGGTCCAGCTGCATCATTGACTCGACGTGACGCGACGCAGCGTGACTTGAATCGACTCGATGCATCCAGTGTAAACAGTTTTGCCGAACATGCATATAAATTACTGTAATGGTAACGGGGTGGCGAGTCATGACGCGCCTTGACTGAGACTGACTTGAGACGCAACTCGATCACTTGGTGTAAACCCAGCCTTATAAGTCATTATTATGCTTACATATTGGGCTGTGATGTATACGATGGCATGGTACCTGTGCGACGGCTCTGTTGTTTTTTTATGGAGCCATCGTACCTGCACCATGAATGTTCTTGAATATGGTCCATTATACTGCAGAAGGGCAGATTAATTTTCGGTACAAACAAGGGTGCAGTAAATTATGGGTTTCTCGATACTATGGTAATGAATCACACTCAAACATTACATTATACTGTATGTTTATTTAATACACAAATGAGTCACAAACAAGATGGGGGTTACTCTTGATCAGAATGTGAATATTATCCAGATTCTAGATTAATATAAGTTATCATTCCGTTCCATACAATGATAACACAAGTAGGTGAAATACAAATAGTTTATTCCTTTGTAACTGACCCGATAAGAACATTAAAATTTTTTTTTATACAGTTTCGGTGTAGGAGGAAAGGTTTGTCACCAAATTAAAAACAAAGGATAGTTAATTCATTGGTTGGAGCCTGACTTTAGCGCCGTATTCAAAAACATCCGTGGTGTATACGATGGTGTGATGCCGGTACGATGGCTCCATAGAAAAACAACAGAGCCGTCGTACAGTACCACGCCATCATACACACCACAAAATTATGTTCTTGAATACAGCCCATGATATTATGAGAGTGATTTGTATTTTTCTCTATCACCAAGTTTACATCTCTTTAGTTTGTATTGACTGTGTAATAAGGCAAACATTCTCATAAAACCTCATATTCTATTAATATATTCAAAATTCAAAGAATTACAGTAATTCAAATATTCCGCCTTTATGGTGTCGTAAGAAATTCGCATACAAAATGGTATATGAGTTCACTCAAAATGTGTATTTATCATAGATTTATCATTAAAGTGCATTATTTTATTTAAAATATAATTTGTTATCATTTTTATGTAGACACAAAGAATTAATGTTATATATTATTTATTAAGAAATGTATGTGATCGGCATCGAGGGGGGAGGCTGGTGTTGTGTGGTCTGTGGTCAAACATATTAGTCTTATTCCTATAAACCGATAAAATGGCGAGTGTTTCATATCACATCGCCAATCTTCTAGAGAAGGTAACCCTCAACACTGTATTAATAGAGCCTAGAGATGTAAACTAATGCTTAATATAGTGGAAGGAAAGACTAAGTTAATAAGTCACCCCATTCATTATTGTTGTCAGAAGGTTTCATCAAACACTTTTATTATCATTATTTTACACCACCATGATATTATATCCCTATGGAGGTTTCTATATTGTCCAATTGTACCACCAAATGATAATACTAACAATAAAACCATCACTAACACAAAGTAATTACCTGTATGTGTGTGTGTTGATATAGCATTACAGACTGTAGTTGGGTTGATTGGGAGTACCACTGGTATTATTTATTTAAAGTAATTATTATGTGTGTATGTGTACGTGTGTGTGTGTTGATGTACTATAGCATTAGGTTGGTTGGGAATGCCACTGGTATAATTATTTATTTATTATCTCAACAACACCTTTGTTTTTTTTATGTTATTGGTGTTTATTTTTGGTTTTTGTTGTATTAAATTTTACTATAATATTGAAGAAATAATGTTGAACTTAGGGCCATATTCAAGAACATTGATGGTGTGTACGATGGTGTGGTACCAGTACGATGGCTCAATAGTTTGTCTATGGAGGCGTCGTATTGGTGCCACATCACTATATACACCACAAACGTTTTTTAATATGGCCTTTAACCTTACCTTATGAGTTGACCCAGTTGTAATTAATTAAGAGCTGCTTGGATTGGTTTGATTAATGGTGATTTCTTACCAAAAATCTGGTGAAATATGAATGAAAAAATCTATAAATATAAAGTTATAATAAAATAGGACTTATCCGTCACAAATACCATGCCACTTGTTTCCTTATTGGGGAAATTATTACATGTTTATACTTATGTTTATATTTACATCTTTATATTTATACTTATATTAATACATATACTGGTATGGTATATTTATGTGTGAGACTGACTTGCCAATGCTTCTACATTTATTTTTCTGCTTTTTTTTTTCTTAGAGAACACATTTTGACTTTTATTTGTAAGGGCTCTGTACCTAGGGCCGTATGCAAGGTATTGATGGTGTTAATGATGGTGTGGTAGCCTAGCCATACGAACTTAAGAAGACTCCATACACACATTACAGAGTCATCGTACCGGTACCACACTATCGTCAACACCACTGATGTTCTTGCATATGACAAGTAGTGTCAAAGTCTATCAGCACCCTAAGTTGCCAAAAGGAATGAGGAATTAGATTCAGTAAAACTTATTGTCTAGTGCAATTGCCAAAGAAAAAATATATATAAATGTGAGGTTTTATCATAGTTTTTGGCAAAAATGCAAAGTACAGTCGAAGATGACACACAGAAAGTGAAAATATCAATGGGGTATTTTAGAAGACCAGGTCCTTACAGTTTTATCCAATATAATTAGTTGTTTTCCATCAGTATTTATTTATATTTTCATTTTGACCATAATATTTTCTTTGTTATATAACCCCTTCCTAAACTAACCTGGGAGTGGGATATTATTATGATGTTATTTTACTTTTTTTAATTATAATTGAGGTACAGTATACCCAAAAGGCTCATGGTTGCCAGGCACATACTTCTTGCTTGGAAAATGCTGAAACTTAACAATGTACAGTTGGGGAATAATGTATCTGAACACTGTTGGCGGCTTCTGGCAACATCCCCAAAAGTAAACACATAAATGAAAGAAACTATTTATGAAATGAAGGATAACTTTTATTTCACTGTCTGTGATTGGTCGACGTCACCCAATATCAGTTATCCTTATGTAGTAATGAATAATTTTTGTCTAGTACTAACGTTTTTATTACTGACATTGTTACCGGAAGCCGCCAACAGTCCAGATACTTTGTTCCCCAACTGTACATATGATAAAAAAACTATCGGTGCAATTCTCATGTGAAACATTCTGACACCTCGGAAGATGGATACTGAAATATATCTTGTTTATTCCCGGGGCATCATGAGCTATGCCGATCATTTACAGAACCATAAGTCCCCTCCTACTTGTTAATATTATGATTGTGTGTACTGTACATGATAGCCTGAAAGTTTTTCACATGTCATGCTACAACTTGGACTGGGTTGGCTGCCCTCCCTTAATTAAATAACCTAGCTGGCTACAGGAGGGTAGAGAGGTTCAGCTATACTCTACTGATACCCAAATGTTTGTTTTCAGATGACCAGCACAGATAAAGACTACAGGTTTATGGCCACAAATGACCTAATGACAGAACTACAGAAGGATTCCATCAAGCTAGACGATGACTCAGAGCGGAAGGTGGTGCGTATGCTGCTACGACTGCTGGAGGATAAAAATGGAGAAGTGCAGAACCTTGCTGTTAAATGGTGAGTTCAAGTCTAATGGATGTCTCCATGTAAGTGATGCCAAACATGAAGTTGCAGCATATTGTCATGAAATATTTGCCTTTACTGCATATTACTTGAAATCCAGCTCAATGAGTCAGCTTGGTTGCTTTGATTAGAGGTAGGATACAGATAGTAAACAATTCTTTCATTAATTGCAGCTTGGGTCCACTTGTAAACAAAGTGAAGGAGTTTCATGTATACTCCATTGTGGAGTCTTTGTGTGACCACATGGTGAGCGAACGGGAACAGCTGCGTGACATGTCATCCTTGGCTCTCAAGACAGTCATTAATGAGCTCCCTGCATCATCAACAGCACTTGTTGCTAACATCTGCAAGCGGGTTACTGATAGGCTGTCAGAAGCTATTGTCAGGGTGAGTAAAGGTGTTGTCATATTCTGGTTTGTAATAACTAAGGTATACAGGAATTGAGGAGTAATGGATAGCAAGTTTTCAGTTTGTGAATAAAAAAAGAATTTATGGGGTCATATATACAATTACTGTTCTTGGGTATATTAGCTGATTCATTTTCTCAATGATTTTCTGTATCTACTTTCCTAATAAATCTGAAGATTTGGCAGCCCTCTAGTGAAGCTTACTTATCCCGAGGCAGAGGAGAAATAGTGGTGAATATGTGTGGTTGAATCTCAAGATGTCAAAGCTTGAAGGAAAAGTGTTGATAAAAATGTAATTGCTTTGCAATGCACACTAGTGAAAGTGGAAATTAAATGTTCTTCAGATTAGTTTTCTGTTTACAGTGGCTAATTTTTAGTTACATTGTTGTCGTCTGACTGAAAACTGTTTGCAATTTTTCTATGTGTAAAATTTAGTATGTCTAGCAATATATTCAAATGGCCTGTACAGCATCAGAGCTCATAAATTAACAGAGCATGTTCCTTACTTTACCACAGCAAGAAGATGTCAGTGTGCAACTAGAAGCTCTAGACATCCTTGGAGATCTCCTGGCTCGTTTTGGGTCCCTGCTGGTCTCCTTCCATCCCAACATCCTCGATGCGCTGCTCCCTCAGCTGGCTTCCCCACGCCTTGCAGTCAGGAAACGCACAATTGTTGCTCTCAGTCACCTGGTTGTGTCCTGCTCCCCCCAGATCTATGCCAGGCTTATGGACTTCTTGATTGAAGAATTGGCCAAAAATACATCCATGTCAACCACCAGAACATACATACAATGTATTGCTGCCATAAGGTAGGCTGAGAGCCGATGAGGGAAAGCATTTTTATTGTGGTGTGTTGTGTCTAATCATATTTTCAAGGTTCCATCAGTTTTATTCATAGGTGATGAGAAAGCTTGTGAAATGCATCCTTCCCTACCTTTTAAGCCAGAATGGATGCTTAATTAGTGACTTACGATAAAGGTATGTGATTTTTATTAATGAAGGTCAACTGTTCGATGTGCAGTCGCCGAAGGAGCGTCATCAGTGACTCTGTCTTTTGTTTCATTTTGTTTCAGTGTTGCATGAAAAATTTCAAGATGTACCCAAGCTTACCAATACTATTTCTTCTCTTCAGCCGACAAGCGGGACACAGGTTTGGGGAATACCTGGAACGAGTGATGCCCCTGGTGGTACAGTATGTTGCTGTAGATGATGATGAGCTGAGGGAGTATTGTATCTCAGCATGTGAGGCCTTCACTCTCCGATGCCCTAAGGAAATCACGCATCACCTCCCCACTGTTAGTATTACATATATGTGCTTTTATTAGTGAATATATGATTTTATTTTACCTAAGTGTACCTATATTCCACAGTTGATGAAATACTTTAACATATTTTTGAAAATTGCATAATTCACTTCTTTTTGGATTATTAAATGTGACTGAAAACAAATATGAAAGGTAGGTGATGTGACGGGGAGTGTTAATTTTTTGTAATCTTGATGCGTCCTCAGATTGTGGAAATGTGCCTGAAATATATTACTCATGATCCAAACTACAATTATGATGACTATGAAGATGATGAAGGGCAAATGGACATGGATGAGGATGATGAGGGAGAAGAAGATGATGAATATTCAGATGATGATGACATGTCTTGGAAGGTAAGGGAATTGGGAGTAGCCCTATGACATCAGTATAGCATACCTGGCTCTCGGTGATTGATGTATCTTTTCCCACCCTTTCTACTCCTGTTTATTTTTTCATTTATGTGTGGGAAGTCATTGAAGATCTTTCCCAACTTCTCTCAATTTGCACTCTTCACCATACAGTGCTGTCATCCTCCATCCTTCACATGTATAAAACTGACAGTTGCAAAATAACAGATAGATGGTTCTTTGCATGGTAACATGTACAAACCTTTTTTATTTTCATGCTTTATAAATTACTATAATTTGTCAAATATCCATGTCATCAAGTGTTGTCTTCCAGGTTCGTCGGTCATCAGCAAAGTGTCTCGAAGCTGTTATATCAACCCGACATGAAATGCTGATTGAATTTTATAAAACTGTTTCACCACAACTTATCAGCAGATTTAAAGGTAAGTTACACTTTTTGATTGAAAAGCCCAAAATGATATAGCCTAGTAGTGATAAGATGTCATTACTGGTATTTATAATCTTATGACTGGATTCCATTGATTAATACATAGTTTTCAGCCTGAAATTGTGCTCAGTTGAAGAATTATGCTGTGAACCTTATTTTTTTAGGACTATTTAGCTACAATAAACTTCAGTAGTACCGGTAACAAGATTTTCATTAAATCTCTCCTATTCACACTAACAGAAAGATAAACTGTACTATAAAATCTGTATTTTAAATATTTTAACCTGTATTGGATAGACTTATTCACACTTTCTCACTGACATCATACAGAGCGGGAAGAGAATGTGAAAGTGGACATATTCCATGCATATATGGCCCTTCTCAGACAGACACGCCCCTCCCTCAGTCTGAGCATTGACCCTGATGCCATGGAACAAGAGGAAGGTACAATCTCCATGCTCAAGCAACAGGTTAGTGGCAAATAACAGTGTGTTGGAGGTGGGTTGGAAAGACAGAAGAACCAGTAAATGTGTTATATTGATATTATATTTAGTGTGAGGGATGAATGACAGGGTATGTATTTTCCAGTACAATATTAAATCAATTTTTGTTGTGTGTAGAGTGATGCTTAAGAATGTTCTGTGATTTACTTGACTTAGTTTGGATAAAACTTTTATTGTAAGTGTACTGTACCCTAGCATCCTTTTCTGAAAATAACCTCAATTTGCATTACTACTCTTACCAATTATTTATGTATTACATAGTAATGCCTCTTTATTCAGGTACCAGCCCTAGTGAAGTCAGTGCACAGGCAAATGAAGGAGAAGAGCATCAAGACTCGGCAGGGTTGCTTTGCCCTTCTGACAGAGCTGGTGCAGGTGTACCCAGGAGCACTCACCCACCACATCCCAGCTCTGATACCTGGCATCCAGTTCTCTCTCGGGTAGGAGTGTACTCAGCTTTGTGAAAACTTGACTAAATTGATTTCGGGGATAAAGGTGTTGGTCACTGAGGTACGGTACTTCATAGTGTTTAAACTCCTCTAGTTTTGATGCTAGGTTCAGCACAGCCATATCTTTTTAGATTTCAACAGTTGGACTTGTGTTGGACTTGAGTTCAACTATCGGATTTATAAACCAATGCTTGTTTAAGCACTATTGTTTAATGTCATGCTTTTGATATTATGTTTCCTACCAATGATTTCAAATTTTCCTTGCCCTAAGGAGAGTCTCCAGAGAGGATTTATGTAGCAGTGTAATCTTATGTTGAGGATACCACAGTTGTAGAAGATAGAGAAATGCAACCAGCAACCCAGAATCTAGGCAATATCTTGAGTCTTCTGACATCTTAGTAACTCCATGATTGAAGACTGTTTGCCCTTACTACCCCTGCTGTAATCTTTAGAAGAAATCATAGGCACTGAAAGGATGAATTTGACCATATTTCTGTTGTCCTCTTCAGGGATAAGAACAGCAGCAGCAACATGAAAATCGACACACTGGCATTTGTTCACTGCCTGCTGGTACATCACAGTGGAGAAGTGTTTCACCAGCATGTGGGACAGCTGCTACCACCAGTTGTTACTTGTGTGGCTGACCCCTTCTACAAGATCACTGCAGAGGCACTTCTTGTTCTCCAGCAGATTGTTAAAGTGATAAGACCTTTAGGTAAGTACTGTGCAGTGTGGAGATATGCAAGTAAGGTTAAAATTAAGCTTAGGTTAAAAGTGATGAGGGTTAAGGATCTTTAGAAAATCCTATTCCTGGCCCTGGAGCCCTTCCACTAACTATTTTTCATCCTCTTCCCATCAGACCTAGCATCCTCCTTCGACTTCACGCCGTACACTGGAGATCTGTATCACTGCACATTAGCCAGGCTGCGTGCTGCAGATTTGGACCAGGAGGTGAAGGAGCGAGCTATAGCATGCATGGGACAGATCATCTCTCACCTCGGGGATCATTTACAGGTGCCTCTCTTATCTTGTAATGCTATACTTGTTACAATGATAATGAATGTCCCTTATGTGTATTTAAAAGAAAATTGAGCTTATCTCAGTTGATTAACCCTTTGGATGCATAATTAGATTTTGAGCCAGTTCCCTTCCTGGAAAATATCAATTCACTGTGTGTAGGAAGCAAGGGCTACTAGTTTGCCCACCACCACTCTTGTCAGGACCACTACTATCATACTTATTACCTATAATCGTACTACTACTAGTAGTATTATGATTAATGTTGTTATTATATTTCAGGGTGAGTTGGGCACTTGTCTTCCCATCTTCCTGGATCGGCTGAGAAATGAGATCACCCGCCTCACTACAGTCAAGGCCCTCACCAAAGTCGCGGCGTCTCCACTCAGAATAGACTTGCGGCCCATCCTTGCAGATGCTCTCCCAGTTCTTGCGTCCTTCCTACGTAAAAATCAGCGGGCTCTCAAGCTGGCCACTCTCACACTCTTAGATACCCTAGTGACAAATTACTCCAACTCACTCACACCTCAGATGCTGGATAAGGTATGGTAATATTTCTTACTGTGATTTTTGGTTAGCATTAGGTACAGTAGTGATACAGGGTGTTTTAAAAGTTGCTGTGCAATGAAGAACCACATTGCACAGTTCTTCCCACACAACTACATAAAATACGGTATAATCACCGTTACTTATACTGGTCCTCTACAATAAAAGACCTTAAGTCAGTTATATAAATCATATGGCTATATAATCTTGCTTAAAATGGAAGAGGGAAAACGAATAAGAAACACAGTGTATAAGAGTATAAATACTGGAACCCCTAGTACTGAGTCAGCACTCCCATTACTTTCCTTATTCTTTCAGAGTTTGTTATCCCTCCTGTCCTCCACTCTGTCTCATTTCCAATAGCATTTGACCATATATGTTGCATTGCTTTTGAAGTTTGCCTCCAGTAGAAACGTCTTTCCTTGATATCAATATGTATCTAGCGTTATAAGGCATGTAATTAATTTATCCAGAAATAATATGATTAAAGTGTACAAATGTTCACACTACTTATTGAACAATTATGAAAAATTTGTATGTTGACACACTCATATCCACAGGTGTTGGTTGAGTTGCCTCCACTCATCAATGAATCAGACCTCCACATAGCCCAGCTCTGCCTCACTTTGCTCACATCTACTGCCAAGCTACACAAGTCCTCCCTTGGAAACTTCCTCCAGGTCATAATGCCAGATGTCATGGCACTTGTCAGATCTCCACTCCTCCAAGGTTAGTACATAATGTGTGGAGTAAAGATGTACTGATGTGAAGTGCAATATTCTTATTACTGTCATCATAATGCAATATAAAATCTTAATAATACATCAACATAATACAATATAAAAATGTATAAACAAGGAGGTGTTTCCTAAGGTCACCACATGAGGGTGAGGTGAAACTTTACAATCATTATAGTGCAGTATTATATTAGCTGTATCACAGTGGCTGCATCTCACAACCTCATTATATTATTATTATTATATTCCAGTGGTTGGCAATTGTCTGTGTATTAGAAGATTAATATTGTTTTTATATTAACAGGAGGGGCACTGCGAGCAATGCAGGATCTGTTCGAGGCAGTTGTACGTGCAGGGCTCCCAGGTCTAGGGTACCAGGATATATTAAACCACCTTCTTGCACCACTTGTTTCACCACAGGCATCTAATATTCACAAACAGGTTAGTTTTAGTATACATGTATAGTATACTGTATATAGTAATAGACTCACTCTGCACTGTCTATAGTTTATCTCACGTTAAAGTGTTTAGTGTGTTTTCACAATAGAGCTGTTAATGTAAAGTGTTACAAACATGGTTAGTGGTTTTGTGCAGCAGTTTGATGCCTTGTAAGTTTTTTGGAGGGCGAATTTCATGACGACTAACTAACTTGCAAATAAAAAACCAGACATATACTGAAAGATATCCTGTATCTGTGGATTTTGGTGTTTTCATGGCAAGCAAAGCAGTGAAAAACTTAAACATAGGTTTTTGCAGATATTGTGGATCAGTCCTTATGTTTCATAACCTTTTCTCACCAGGCATACCACTCAATGGCAAAGTGTGTAGCAGCGCTGACACTGACACATCCTGGGGAAGCAGTGGGAGTGGTGGACAGATTCCTCATGGACGTCACCAACCCTCGTTCACCCACTGTCCAGTCTTTCTCACTTTTGGCCATTGGCGAGATTGGCAAGCACATGTAGGTCTCATTCTCTCTCTCTCTCTTTGCTTCAAGCATTTGTGAATGTTTGAATGTAAGGATGAATTGCTAAACTGACTGCAATATTGCCAAAATGAGTTAAAAGAAGTAGATTTATTTTTGCTATCCATTTTTATTATTTATTTTTTCCAACTCATTGATACACCTTGCATAATACAAGAGATGCAAGTCACTAATTTCAATCTAAAACAGTGATAGTACATTACGGGCACCATGTGGTGAATCCCATGAACTCTACATGTGCTAAAAGGTAAAACCCGATAAGTAAGAGTTAATGCAGTGTGAAGCCCCTCCTAAGTCAATTTCTTCTCGGCAATCCTTTCTTTTCTTGTTATTCCTGCAAAATACCCTTTCCCACTTCTATTTCCTCCATCATATGCATTTTGAACTTCATATATTTTGTGTTGCCCTAAGCATTTTCAGTCGATCAATTAAATCGTCAGGCTACATCAGTTTAATCTCCCTCCTTCCACAGTGACCTTAGCAGCATCCCCCAGCTCAAGGATGCAGTGGTCGCATCCTTCAGTTCCCCTTCAGAAGAGGTTAAATCGGCAGCTTCATATGCCCTGGGTCACTTGTCCTGTGGTAACCTCCAGGAGTATCTGCCCTTCGTTCTCTCTGAGATTGAGGCCAATCCCAAGAGACAGTACCTCCTCCTCCACTCATTAAAAGAAGTGAGATATAGGTTCTGCTTGTTAAGTGATATCAGTTTGATTATTCCTCAATACTATCATTAACAGCTTGTACAAAACTGTGTGTTTTAATAATAAATCTTTTGCTTGGAAGAGGATACTTTTAAAGTACTTTGAAGTGATGTAATATATAAGTTCCACTGTTACTGATCTCAAATACAATATTTTTAAACTGACAGCAATATAATAAAAAATTAATGTCTAACTATACAGTGTCTTGCGGTATGTATGAGTTGTGGCATGATACTTATTTCATATTTTTAACAGTAAGGTATTAAGGTATTAACATTAAATTTGTATGTTAGGGTAGTGTCAAATTTGAATTATGATTTGTAAATTCTTGTATCTCTTCTTTGCCATATCAGATCATTAGTCTGCAGAGCAAGAGTCCAGAAGGAGTGAAGGTTCTACAAGGGTTTGTAAGTGACATCTGGACCCAGTTGTTCCGGCACACTGAGTGCATTGAGGAGGGAACACGTAATGTGGTGGCAGAGTGTCTGGGCAAGTTGACCCTCATCAACCCAGCTGCACTCTTACCCAAACTGCAAGAATCTCTGAAAACAGACTCACCCATGATGAGGACAACTATTGTCACTGCCATCAAATTCACCATATCAGACCAGGTATTGTAGTTGGATTAAACAGAAATAAGGTACTCAAGGAATTACCTAGATTCCACTTTCAGTGCCAGACCTTGGTTGCCAGTCCCAAATATTCAAGACAGGTATCCTATACCAGCTAATATTTTACCCTGAACACTTTTACATTACAAAGGGGCCTTCCCCTTCTCAATCCATTGTTACCAGATGGTGTGATGATGAGCATTTTGGAGTTGAGATACAACTGATAAAAGTGATTATTTCCATTTTGTAACCTCGGGCTAGCATGATAATTTCAAATGCAGGAAACAGAAAGAAATATAACCAGAACCAAACTCTGTCAGAGTGAAACACAAAAATTCCATGTCTTCCCAAACCTAGGTGATAATATTCCACTCTTATCCTTCCTTTATTTATTCAATGAACCTTGTTGATATTCTCTTTTCCTGAAAGTTTCGCTATTTTCTTTTCCATAGCTTGGTTGCTATACCGATTTCCTGAACACTTTCCTTGTCCCCAGCCAACTGCCATTGATAGTCTGCTGCGACACTGCATTGGTGACTTCCTATCAACGCTACAGGATCCTGATCTAAATGTGCGCCGCGTAGCCTTGGTGGCCTTCAACTCGGCTGCACATAACAAACCCTCATTGGTTCGGGATCTTCTAGATACCATACTACCACAGCTCTATAATGAGACCAAAGTTAGGGTGAGTAATATTCCATTTTGTACCAATAGTACCACTGCCCTGAAGTACCTGATAGTCACCAGGACATAAAAGGCATTGACAGTATTAGCTCTTTCTTGGATGTAGTAATAGCTGTGTTGTTGAACTGGAACTTAGTTTATATACGTATAGGTAAGTAAATACATACTTGAAAAATGGTAGGTTTATTGGCTTTGGATTCAATGTTCCCAAATATTCCACTCCATAAGTACTGAATATATCAAGCAAATTATAAAAGCAACAGGTTACTCTGCCATTCTCTATGTTGAGCAAGTTACAGCCTAGTCGTCTCTTAGTTCCTGTAGTCTCAAATTTCAGAATTGGTTCCATACCATGGCCATTAGATTGTTCTATACACATTACACTCAACCCTCGAATTTTGGATTTTCCAGACTTTGTATGGTGTCGGCCAAGCTTGGGCATTTAGGCCTAGGTGGCTTTGGGCTAGTTTATGGCCCGAATTCAGAGGGCAGTGACTCATCTGAGCACCGTTGGAAAGGTTAAGCTCCGGAAACAACATTGCATTACTCTACTGAGTCTACGTGATAGGTCACTGTCCTCGCCAGTGACCATTTGTTGTCTTGACACCACTGTGTAGCCATACATCTAACCAAACAAAGCATACCAGGAAGCATATTCACCTTACAGTGCCACAGAAAACTAGAATTAATTAAGAAACTGGGAGCAGGTAGAAGTGTTGCAAGTGTTTGTAACAAATACGGCGTGAAAAAACAAACTGTGCCTGAGATAATGCGTGCAAAACAAAAGTTGCAGTGAAAATTTCAGTTAGTAGCACAATACAAAAGGGTGATACTAAGGCAAGAAAACATATGAAAGTGAGTATGAATATAGTATTCGATGCTGCAGTTTATAAATGGTATGTGCAGCAGCGTTCAGGTGGGTATGAGCTTGCCGGAAGTGTAGCACAATGCAAAAGGGTGATACTAAGGCAAGAAAACATATGAAAGTGAGTATGAATATAGTATTCGATGCTGCAGTTTATAAATGGTATGTGCAGCAGCGTTCAGGTGGGTATGAGCTTGCCGGAAGTGCAGCAAAAGTAGCAGAACATATTGGCTTTGCTCTACACTGCTGAATTATAGTTTTGTATCTTATTTTATTTCTATTCATGTTTTTGTGTCGATTCTAATATGCAATGTGCTCAATCCTATCAGAAAATGTGCCGTACAATATTGGTGATCTTCGGACTTACGTGATTCCCGGACTTTTATGGTTCCCAGAAGCCTCATTCCCTCTAATAATCTGCAAAATCGATGGTTGAGTGTATATATTTTTAATTACAAAATATTTATTT
Source organism: Petrolisthes cinctipes (assembly GCA_033782935.1). NCBI lineage: Eukaryota > Metazoa > Arthropoda > Malacostraca > Decapoda > Porcellanidae > Petrolisthes > Petrolisthes cinctipes. The sequence continues at coordinate 77,910 of JAWQEG010002721.1, forward strand.
TAGCATTGTGAAGTAAAATCTTAAATTTTAAGTGTGGTTGTCACAAATTGAAAGATGTTTTATTTAATTGCATATCGGTATACATTGGTCCACAGAAAGAACTAATCCGAGAAGTTGAGATGGGTCCCTTCAAGCACACCGTTGATGATGGTCTGGACATACGCAAGGCAGCATTTGAGTGCATGTACACCCTCTTGGAGACTTGCCTAGATCGGGTTGATATATATGTCTTCCTGGAGCATGTTGAAGGTGGCCTGAAGGATCACTACGACATTAAAATGCTCACCTACCTGATGTTGACCAGGCTCGCACACTTATGTCCCCAGGCTGTGCTGCAGAGGTAAATAGATATGCTTTCTTTCTGTCTTTTGATTGGTTGATGTTCGACTCCTAATCCCAGGGTGACAAGCATCAACCAGTCGTGGTTACATTATTATGGTATGAACTTTGGACATGTATAATTGCTTGCAGAATTTTAATGCACGTAAGAGTGACTTGAGCAATTATTTATCTTTAGTTTTATTACTTATTATAGTTTTTCTTTTGATAAGTGAGATCCTGATTGACCCCAGTTAAAAACAGATGCTGAACTTAGTTAAAGAAATCTTATCCATGTCACAACTGGAGAGAGATTGTCACATGTAATCCTAAGTCATCTTAAATAATGTGAATTGAAACCTTTGCAGACAACTGTTCCATTAGCTAAGAAATTATTTTCTTTGGAAATTAATGCCTGACTATCACTTAGTTCTGTGGAATATTAACTAAATGATAATTTTCTTTCAGATTGGAAAGATTGGTTGAGCCATTGCGCACAACAGTCACTACAAAGGTAAAAGCCAACTCTGTCAAACAAGAGTATGAAAAGCAAGACGAATTGAAGCGATCAGCAATGCGAGCAATTGCTGCTCTATTAACCATCCCTGATGCCGACAAAAATCCTCAGTTATCTGAATTTGTAGCACACATCAAGTCGACACCAGAATTACAATCGTTATTTGAATCAATCCAACGTGATGCCTGCCCAACACATGATGCCATGATGGATCTGAGTTGAATAATGCTAAATTGAGGCTAAGCATGTTAAATATCCTGAGACTGAGTGGAAGTGCGAGTGAACGATTAATTGTGCTAGATTTTTTATTGTGAACAAATGTTATGAGCAGTGTAAACCTTAAATTTTCAGCAGGAATGAACTAATGGTGCAACTAAACAGTGTGATGAACTGTAAGTACATCAGTTTTGTCTTTTCCTGTTGCTTATCATCATACATATGGAAAAATATCACGGCTAAGTCAAGAACTTTGATAATAGTTCTTGCAGTTTACAACAATTGTATGTAAAGTCATTTGTAATTTCATTTTTTGCGTGCACTCACTTCAGAGAATAAACTGACTACTTGTGTGAGTTGATTTGCTGCAGAATATCTAAGTATCTACTGGCCATTTAGCAAACTCGGTAATTATATTTGTTTAATATAACGGAAAATTTTGTTGATAATTATCTCGAAGGATATATTTTCCTTATAATCAGCAAGTTGGCACAAAGGTGTGGCACGAGACTACTTAACCCATCACACATTTCATATGGTAATTTGTCATATAACTGCTTTCATAGGAGAATATATCAGATATGCCTCATTTAGTAAAGATTATTAATTCACTATTACCTCTAAAAACATTCAAGTACAGTAGTTAGATAGTACTTGCAGTATACAATATGTACAGCATGCTTTTCTGGGAGTGTAGTGTCGTGTGAATCTTCTTGGATGCCAAGTTACTGTTTATTTAGGAAAAAATTTATCTTTAGAAATACCAAAAAATGTTCCAAGAAGCCTGTGATGAATTAATGCTTGATATTTAAGGAAAAAAAAAAGGAAGTCTTTTGGGCCTTCTTTCTTCAATTCTACTCTCCAAAAGTAATTTTGTTTTCATTATTTGCTCATGGAGTAAATGTTTTGACAAGCCATGTTTCATGCAGGTTATCTCCTATGCACCATTGGCTTGATGTGTAAATTGTAGGGGCATTAAGTTAACTAGATTGCAAACCCTCCTGTCTCCTACTTCATCCTACATTCAAATTTGACCTTTCCCAGGAGGAATTTGTCCAATTAATTTTCTCAGACCTCATTTGCATTATAATTCATGCCATAGTCCCTTCTTTACTTGTTTATTTTTTTTTATAACAGTTTTTTTCTGTTTGATGGTGGTAATTGGTCTGTTTATAGCTACATTTATTACTTGTAATATAGTATAAACTTTCCTATCTAGTTTTATTCACTTAACCTAAAAATCCACATCAGGAACACTGTGGTCTGACAGTACCGGGACAGTTAATTGCTCGTGTGCTATGGTTCAGTGGCTTTTAAATACCCTGGGATTTTTATCATTCTAAGTACAGTAGCTTCCTAACTTTTTGTATCCCTGCAAAGTTTAGGGGGATTATTATTTGATATCTATATGTTATTTATATACATCACTCAGAAAATGCTTTGTGTCTATTAGATCCACAAGTACAATATCTGAGGTGTGACTGAAAACCACCAAAGGGAATGCACTCATAATATTATTGGACATACTGTATTGTGGATGTGCTAGGATTGGTTAAGTTGGGGTAGGTTAGTTGTGCCACAAGTGCTTGGACCATTGTGTTCTTTGTTTTCCTGTATGACTGTTTTAGAAAAATATTTACTTTTGTCAATAATTTTCCAAAAAATTCAAGTCCGTAAACACAGTATTGGTGATAGAAGAGGAGGAAGGAAGGAGTAGAAAGCACCACCAATCTCCACGATAAAGATAATCATAGCTGGAGAATGTGAGTCTGGGGAAGGGGTCCCTCTAAGACCAACAGTGTAACAAACACCTTAGCTCTCCCATGTTCTTGTAGCTTTTGTTCAATTATGGTTTACTGAAATCTAGGGATAAAAAAATATATATATTTGTCTATGTGTATAGCCAGGAAGCCTTTATGTGTTGAGAGGGCTGTAGAGGTAAAGTAACAGAAATGGCTGCTTTGGACAAATGATTGGAAATCTGAGGGAAAAAGACGAGATTATGTTGCGAGTAAGAGATATGCCGAAGGGTCACCGACTCTGTCACGATGATTCCCGACACAGCCACAATGGGCCGTCAAGTGCTATATATAAGGTATTGTACCCATGCCCCTCACCACACTTTTCCTTCAGCTACCGTCGTGTCAACATACAGTGTGCATACAGCAATGTCCTTCACAGTCCCATACAACCGCCAGGAAACCCTACAGATACTGAGGCTATCGTTAATAGTTGACTAAGACAACCTGGACACTGACATTGCCATCTGCAAGCTACTGAAGGAACGCAGTAGGAGGCACAATCACCGCATTACGTACCTCGGTCGCCACATGACGCCGACCTAAGTTAGAGCGCCGTCTAACGCTGACCGGTCGGCAATGGCACCACGTCCGGCGCATAACAGTCACTGCATGATGGAGACGGCATCCCTTCACCGTCCCATGCAAAAATTTGATCTAACAAGCCACCAACTCAATTTTCGGATTTTGTCTATATATCTATAGCTCTGGCACCTTTTTCCCTCCACTCTCTCGACCACCTAAAGGGGGGTCCATAGTGTAACCCCCCTTTATATGTTCAAATTTTCCTGAAACTCTCCACAACCTCTCCCGACTGTCCTGCCGCCCTCACGTCTGTCGCTGACCTCTCCCGAAGCTTGGCAACTTAGAAAAAGACCTCTCTACGACCTCTAAGTCGGTGCAGGACGAGGAAGTCTCCATACTGTGACAGCCCCTTTAGTGAAAAGCAACACACGCTGTCCTGATGAACTGCTTACCTCATTCTATGAAAGAATTTTTAAGGGTAGGTTTTTTTTTACAGTATTGCTGTTTAACTTATGTTGCATCATCTTACTATGTACTCCCTGCAGGAGGATATTGTCTGAATTGATGTATGGCAGTACTTTAAGGGTTTGGTCATCCCTTTGGACCCGAGCCACTCCCTTTAATTCCTCATTTGGTGTGCCTTTCACTACATTTTCTTCCTGTTTGTTATCTCCTTTCTATTTCCTCCTTCCTCATGCTCCAGAGTCTTCCAGGCCTAGTGCAATCATCCTTTTTTTATCTTCAGTTGCCCTCCTTTTTTTCTTCTTTTTCATGCTTGCTGTCCCTGCTCTGAGTCTCCTCCCTTTATGGTACATGATTTAGCATAATCTTTCTTCCCTCCTTTATAAACTTTCTCCTCTTTCGCTTTCCCTCCTTTCCTTTATTTCCTTCATGTTTGTGTTTGCTGTCTTCTCCCCTGTAATACAAGATCTTTCTGGTCAAGCACATCCTTCTTTCTTCCCCCTTTATGAACTCTTATGTGCAAAGGGATGATAAGCCCATTGAGTACAATGATGATCTTTTGGTGTTGTGTAGTTTAATCTGATCATCAACAGATGAATTTACTCGCCACTGGGAATTTCCTGGTATCCATAGTAGTTAACACTGTTTTTGTTAGAGGAAAAGTAATGCAAATAACTATAAAGAAAAGTGTATGAGGCGTTCTGCAATGGTCCAACATGTAGGCTATCAATAGTCAATAATATATATATATATATATAGTATATATATATATTTTCCCCCTCAACACATTATTTAGTCCTACACACGTTAACGGCTGAGGTACTCTTGATCACGGTCCATAGAATACATAGAATATTCTCTGGATCCTGCTCTTGATTGTCATGAGGAAATAATACTATTATATAGCGTGAAGGTAAACCGTAAAGGTGGAACCGACCAGCAGTAGCCTACCGCCTCCCTTCCTCTTACGTCACGCACCATAAACACACGCATGGCCCCCAGCAGGTGTCTTGCTACTAAATTTCCCGAGCAAATAATATCATCACTTCATGGACACCTCATACATAGTAATTAAGTACATATATGGTGTACAGTTTGTTTATCTATTTATATATTTATTTTGCAGTGTCCTCTTTGATTCCCTGCGATACTTTGGATGTTCATTATGTACTACTACTAACAATTCCCCCTTTGAGTTGAGTCCATCTATGCTCTTTTAAGTTTGTATCTGCATAGGCGTATTCATTTATTTAATCAAGTTATCCTTCAAGGGCACGTAAAATTATTCCACTGGCTACTATAATGTGGTGCAAGAGTCTTTGTTTACATTAGGCTACATTACAGACCGTCCTCTTTGCTTGGCTTGGTTTGGCTGGCTGTGGCTGGCTGTTAACTGCTCTTTTACATTTATATCATCAGCATTTAAATTATAGATTATTAGAAGAAATGCACAAAGCCACGGAGAACGAGGGAAAATAATTATAGTAGTGCGTAGGTGTTAGATTTTTGTTTCCACACTTTTATTACGGACCCTGTGTTCGTGTATGAAAATTGGAGGCTTCCGATTCCTCCTGACCATGCCACGAAACAAAGCTCCTTCCATATAGGTGGTGTTTCGTGGCAATGTTTGAAGGACTCGCCCACCTCCAATTTTCTGGCTTTACAGCAACTGGTCCCATAAGGAGATTCAGTTTCCTTGAGTGATAATTACAGTGAATGGTTGGTCGTTATATAAATGACAGGCGGCACATTATGGGGATTTATCCTTTTGGCAGTTTGAAGAGCCTTGATTCCTCCACAGCATGCCAGGAAATGGGGCCAGATTGACAAAACTAATGGTATCCTGTTACTTGGAATAGCTTGGAGGAATCAGTTGCTCCAGAAATACCAACAGTGTACTACCGAGACCACCGAGATACTCAAGGCCTGATGGAAGGCGCGTGACGTCAGCAAGTCTAGTATACCGGGCCGGGCTCTCATTTCTTCTCCTTCCGTCACTCTATTTCACGTAATGATATACATAAACGTTATTATGTATACTTCATGAATGTGGAACCCTAGTGCTTTTCACGTTCTCTGAGTCAAAGATGAATTTACACTATTTATATGTACACCTTTCAGTATGAACATACAATAATTTTGGCTGTCACCTAAATTCTAAACAATATAGGACAATGCAATAAGTTTTCTCATGGCTGGACAACAATATCTCATTTTCAATCAATGCTCTCTCGTTTCACAGGTCATTAAATCAGTGTATTCTATGGACCCTGAGCGGCTCTTTATACTAGATTCCGTGATGTCACTGGCCACTGACTCTCCTTCCATCAGGCCTTGAGTATCTCTGTGGTCTTGGTACTATCCCCTTAATTACGTTATGCCGGGTGCTGTATATATCCTTTGTGTACTCTGAGCTGCCTTGGGACTATTCGTACTATAATTATACCTTGTTAGTCACCAGCACATAATGAGACAAGGCTTAGAAAGCTTATTTAAATGAAATAGTATAAGTTCTGCTTCCAATACCTTTTGCATCTCTTGTCCATGAACTCTCTCTCTCTCTCTCTCTCTCTCTCTCTCTCTCTCTCTCTCTCTCTCTCTCTCTCCAAATACGGTATATAGTCACACTTTGCAGTATGTCTCCCCCTTTTCTCTGCCAATTTCCCTTTACTACCCCCATGCTTGCTATCGTGCCAATACACAACTCCATAATATACAGTATGTTCTCCCTCCCATACTAACAGGATTTCTTGTCTGTTACCATGCCTTTTTACTCACTATTTAGTCTTATATTTTGTAGTTTGACTTTTCCCCTCTTTCCTCTGTCTAAATTCCCTCTACCATCGCCATGCTTGCTTTCCTGTAAAAAAAATATAAATATAAGTGAATAAATACGTAAAGAAATAGAATAACTCTGAGCTTTGTGCTAGTTCCCTTTCTGATCATCAAAATTGAATCTCCTTTGGTGGTCGGTATTGCTTGTGGGGACGTGGGTTTTGGCGCCCCTTCGGAATCGAGCCCCACCCCCTCTCTTATTCCTTCATCTGTCTCGCCTGCCTTTCCCTCTCGTTTCCTTCGTGCTTGTTGTCCCACCTCTGTCGTCGTTCACCTTCCTCGTCCTATATACAGGGTTTTCCAGGCCTGCATGGTGAGGTCTTGTATCATCCTTATAACTATCAACATCAATCCATAAACACCTCTTTGATAAAACACCTGAAAAATGTTGTCTAATAATATATGTAAATTATGGTGGGAAAAAACCGCCGTTGAAGGTTTAAGTAGCGTGGCCAGGGACATTTTTTCACCGCCTCCAACCCGTCTGGTGTCATCAAGTGTTGCAGTCGACTGTAAACGATACTCTCCTTGTATAACAAAAAAAAACACGCCAAGTTAGGTAAGTAAATTATTATCCTGTACCTTGTGTATTATGAAAAGTCGTATTCTTTCTTTCCATATATTCGTAGTCTTGGTGTAGGTATAGAATTTTAGACAAACCGTATAGTTAACGAAAAAATCTTCCAAACATGCCGGGGTATTTAGAGTTGCTTTAATTAAGAAGTCACACACACACACACACAAACAAACATTGTATCTACGCATTTATCAAAGGTTTCATATTATAAAGACTATGAAAAACGCTTACACACACACACACACACATAACCAAAGTCAATGCCTCACCACGACTCCAGTAAGTATAAATTCCTTCACGTTATACGCACCATCATCGTATGCCATAATATTAGTGCACAGTGTTGACGACGTTGTGGTACCGGTACGATGACTCCATAGACACACTACAGAGCCATCGTACCGCGTTCCACACCATCGTCGTCAACACCATGAATATTCTTGTATACGACCTAGAGTGTGGTGGGAGGGACTTGAATGAATAAACAGATAAATAAACAAATGAATTTGCAAGTATAATTTAAAAATATAACAAAACATAATCAAGAAATGTATTGTTAATTGGCCCGGTATTACTCAACAATACCAATAGCTACGTCCTCAAGTCCAACCAACCACCCAACCACCAGTAAGTGAGTGACACGCCCCTCCCTCGTCCTCCGTCACCAAGGTCACACGTGCTCCGTCCATACGTCCATAACACTGGAGAGTATATAATGAGATGAAGGTCCGAGGGAAGATATCATTCACTTCTCACTTCTCGGAGTTATAACACAGAGAAATTTAAGGGTAAGTAAAGGACAGTCTGAGATCAACTGCTAAAAGGACGGGGTTTCAATTAAGGAAGGGTAGTATAATTTTGGTACATTTAGAGTGCTTTGAGTCCTCCGAAGTATGCCAGGAAAACAGCAGGACCAAATTAACTAAAATAATGGTTGCTTGTTGCTTTGAATAGTTTTGAGGAATCAGTTGCTTTGCTCTAGATTTACCAATATTGTACAACCCACAAGGTTTACTAAGGCTTTTTAGAATATATTTATTTTATGTGACCAACCAACTAATCAATTAATCCACCAATCTCCCATTTTACCAGTTTTCATTCTATTCAAACAACGAACCAATCAATAATTAATCCACCAATCTCTCTCCATTCTTACCAACCACACCTTAATTCTAACCAACACAGATCATCACCAACACCATGACAACATTAGTAGTGGGTGGGGCTGGCTTGGTGGCTGCTGCGGCTGTGGCAGGGGCTGTGGGCTTGGGTCTGGCAGGGTTGGCAGCTCTGGGGGGGAGGGGACGAAGGAGGAGGAGGAAGGGCGGACGCAAGAGGTACGGGCGTGATGTTACTACTACTGCTGGTGCTGAAGAAGATGAAAGGGCTGCGCTCATGAGATTGCTAGAGGTAATCAGGGAGGAGGATGTGAGTGGGTGTGGCAGGAGACTGATGTGTGAATTGGCCGCCTCTGACCCAACACAACTTGAGGAGGAACATCTGGCCATACTCGACTTGTTGGAGTGAGTGTTTGTTTACTTATTTATGCGTATTTTATTGTATATTTTTTTCCTTCTCTTCCTCCCCATTTTCCTCCTCTTTCTCTTGCTCCTCTTTCTCCTCATCCCTTTCCTCCTCCTCCTCCTTCTCTTGCTCCTCTTTCTCCTCATCCTTCTCTTGCTCCTCATCCTCCTCTTTTTCTTCCGAGCTGCTTCAATCTTTTTTGTTTTATTTATTGTTTATTTCCTCAAGTTATGTTAGAGTAATTTATTTTCTATATATATTTTTGTTACAACACTCATTTCATTCATTTTACATACATTCACGTCAATACTAAACCACATTTGCAGTTATCTACTTAAGTCGTATCCATTTAACCTGCACGAACTACACTCACCTCAGTAGCCTACCATATAAATAATTTTCATATAATATTCACACCATGGGTGCTATTTATTTTTCATTTAAAAATCAATATCAGTGGATCAGTGTCATTCATTTTTGCATATAACATGCCCTACGGTCCCATTTCCACCGTAATAATAATAATAATAAAGAAAATGGAAATGGCTAACTTGTTGGACTTTCTCTCATTCGTGCATAGTAAGTTAACCTCTCTAACTTCCTCTCTCTCCCTCACGTGATGACCCAGACCCGTGGTGAGGCCTGGCGAGGGGCTGCTTCCTCCTGGTGGTGCTGCCGAGGAGTATGTGAGGGCTCGTGGCGTGGGTGAGAATGGTGGGGACTGTGCCTTGGTCTACCCTACATGTCCAGTCCCTCCCTCACAGCTTCCTCAACTCATCCTCGACTACCTTCCCTGAGTCACTTGCTAAACACACACACACACACGCACAAGCACACACACACACACGCTCCCTCACCTCAATCATTTATTAAATACACACACACATACACACGCTAAACACACACTCCTTCACAACTCCCTCAACTCATCGTCGACTACCTTCCCTGAGTCACTTGCTTAACACACACAAACACACACACACACCGTCATTTTCCTTTCTCCCTTCTACCCTCCTAGTTTCCCCTTTACCCCTTTCCTGTATCTCTCTCTTTCTCTCTCTCTCCTTTTTACTGGCAAGCCGCCTAAGGCAAAGGCTCAGTCCAGCAACCTTTTCTTTTTGGGATGCTGGTAAACCAAACAACAACAACAGCAACTCTCTCTTTCCTTCCTTTTTTTTCTTCCCATGGCTACCTTTTTTCTACCTCCTTTATCCCAAAAGTACACACACACACACACACACACACACACACACAATATCTGGAAATTCTGAGACCGCAATCAATATTCCCTGTGATCGTGTATGATAACTGGAGGCTTCTGATTCCTCCTGACCACTCCATGAAACAAGCTCCAGCCATATAGGTGGTGTTTCGTGGCAATATTTGAAGGACTGGTATAACTCCAATTTTCTGACTACATCACAGGGTCCTTAAAATCCTCATCTGGAGTTATGTCAAAGTAATTCAAGATCTTCAAATTTTTGGCTCGAATAAGACTTTGCAAAAACTCACATTCCTTTCTATGTGAGTGAATCTCCATAACATCGGAGATCCTTTATGTAGCAATAAAAATCTTACTGAATGTAAACATATACTCTTTGTGAACCTAAATTTATCACTATGTATGTATGTATGTTGAAAAAAAAAATGATGAAACTATATTGTGTAAAAGACCTTATGAGTATGTTGATGACCACGAAATATAGTTAGTAATAGTGTTGATGACTACGAAATATATAGTTAGTTATAGTGTTGATGACCACGAAATATATAGTTAGTTATAGTGACTGACCACCAGAGGGCCACGAGGAGCATTGACAGACAGCCGCACAGAAAGCATGGGGGGTCAAAGTGTTGTCGAAAGATTGACAGTAATAGATTCCTGCAAACATAATAATATATGCAACAATAACAAGCCTAGCTCTGTCGCAGGTTAATTCATCTGCTTGTGTTTCTTAGTAAAAAAGTGTATGAATTGGGAACCTTCCATGCAGTCAGCAGATGATTATGACGAGTATCCTGTCCGAAGGAGTTACCGAACCTTTGAGTCTGAACTGTCCGTACCCTCTACTCCCACCCTCCCTCTCGCCTCAGTCTTCTTTCCTCTCTCTCGTTCTACACACCACCTTCCACTTCCTCCCTCTTGCCGGGCTCTCGCCTCAGTCCTCTCTCCTCTCTTATCTCCCTTTCTACACACCACCTCCCTCTCTTCACTTCTCTGTCCTCTCTCCCTTTCTACATATCACCTCCCATTTCCTTCCTCCCTCTCCTCAGTCCTCTCGGCTCCTCTGTCCTCACTCCTCTCTCCCTTTCTACACACCATCTCCCATTCCTTACTACCTCTCCCAGTCGTCTCTCCTTTCTCTGGTAACCTCTACACGAGTGTACAGTGTCACATCACATCAGTCAGTTTACAATTCAACTCCTGTGAGAGCGATGGACTCTGCTAACTGTGCTACCAACTTGTGCTAACTGTGCTACCAACAAGCTCTAAACGTGCTAAACTGGGCTACCAACTTGTGCTAAACGTGCTAACTGTGCTACCAATTGTGCTAACCGTGCTAACAACTTGTCCTAAACGTGCAAATTGTGCTACCAACTTATGTTATGCTACCAACGTTGGGTGTGTGTGTGTGTGTGTGTGTGGAGCTGCATGGCCTGCTGTGTCTGTGTGTTTCCATGCATCAACAGCCCACCACCCACCGCTGGCAGTCAACAGGTAAACTCTCAATATATTGATCTAACTATTGCAACTCTATATGTCTTAAGGGGGAAATTCACTTTTGTTACATTGGAGTGCCATGATTCCTCCAATGTATGCCAGGAAACAGGACCATATGAACAAAAATAATGGTGTTCTGTTGCTTGGAATAGTTTGGAGGAATCAGTTGCTCCATATTTACCAACACAGTACTTCCCCCTTAAGGACCCTGTAATCGTGTATGGGAATAATTGGTGGCTTCTGAATGCTCCAGACTATGTCACGAAACACGCTCCTGGTGTTTCGTGGCCATATTAGGAGGACCCATATACCTCCAATTTTCTGACTACATCACCAGGTCCCTTAAATCATCTCTGGTCAGTTTTTCACCAGGGTTCGTATTTCCGTTTCGTATACGAGTTTGTCTCAGCCTCGGCCAAAAGGGAAACAAAACAAAAAATCTGTAGGAAATTGGCGCTTGGATTGTAACTATAAAACTAAGCATAAGATAATGTTGAAAATAGTCACACTGTCTTACCCTGCCCATTTTACTAGCTGTAGTCGAATTAAAAGGAACCCTAACTGAACCTTACCTAGCCTAACCTACTCAGACCTAGCCTAACCTGACCTAACCAACCCAACCTTACCTAGCCTAACCTAATGTAACCTAATCTGACCTAATCAACTCAACCTAACTCTACCTGACCCAACCCAACCTAACCTAACCTAACCTAATGCAACCAACCCAAACCTAACCCAACCCAAATCTAACCTAACCTAATGGAGCTGATGTCCTGATGAGAGTGTGACAGGTAATGAATGGTATTGAGACGAACGCGTATACAGAAGGGAAATAATATACCCCCCACCCCACCATCACCACCACCACCACTAGGCTTCTCGGGTCACCATATCTCAGAGGTAATGATGGTGATGTGTCATTATAAATCAAAAGGAGGGAAAAATACAGTGGGGAGTGACTTGGGGTATATGGTTGATGAGAGAGAGAGAGAGAGAGAGAGAGAGAGAGCTAGCTGAGGAAGGCACTGTACTATACTGGGGTTGGGGTGGTGGGGTATTATATTGGTTTGTGAGAGAGAGAGAGAGAGAGAGAGAGAGCTGAGGAAGGCACTGTACTATTCTGGGGTTGTGGTGGTGGGGTATATATTGGTGTGTGTGTGTTGATAGTCGGTTTGTGTGTGCGTTGAAAGTAGGTTTATATTTATTTTGTGTGTGTGTATTTATTGAAAGTAGTTTTGTTTGTGAGAGAAAAAAAATTATGGCCTTAATTTAAAAATCCATAAGGATCAGGAGATAAAGTTTCACCTCAGTATATGATGGATTGCAAAAGGGTCCTCATTGATCAAAACAACAACAACAACACGAGAACACAACACCAGGGTTAAGAAGAGGTGTGTGTGTGTGTGTGTGTGTCGTATAGGTTGGTAGTAAATCTGGAGCAAAATTATTAGGCTACTCCAAACTATTCCAAGCAACAGGCCACCATTGTCATTGTTCATATGGTTCTGTTTCCTGGCATACTTTGAAGGAATCAAGGCACTTTAATGTACCAAATGTATACTATACTTTAAAATAATGATCTGATTGAGTCATCCCCATAAAATGTGTACAGAGACTTTTGCCCCTGACTGTACATGCACGTTTTCCACTTCGTTATCGTGGCGTGTACTATTTATTACGTTTGTGAATTACCATCCATTAATCCCCTCCACACGCCCCTCCCTCGTCCTCCGTCACCAAGGTCACACGTGCTCTGTCCATACGTCCATAACACTGGGGAGTATATAATGGGATGAGGGTCCGAGGGAAGCTATCATTCACTTCTCACTTCTCGGAGTTATAACACAGAGAAATTTAAGGGTAAGTAAAGGACAGTCTGAGCTCCACTGCTAAAAGGACGGGGTTTCAATTAAGGAAGGGTAGTATAATTTTGGTACATTTAGAATGCCTTGAGTCCTCCAAAGTATGCCAGGAAAACAGCAGGACCAAATTAACTAAAATAATGGTTGCCTGTTGCTTTGAATAGTTTTGATGAATCAGTTGCTTTGCTTTAGATTTACCAACATTGTACAACCCACAAGATTTACTAAGGCTTTTTAGAATATATTTATTTTATGTGACATAAGATACTTCGTACATATGCAGATTTACCTCAATATTTTTCATAACACGTACAGACACGAGCACTAATAAACTTTGGTTGAAGCTTTGAACAGTCCAATTCACCAAAAGAAGTAATTCCTTATTGTGCATTTATTTACTGTCTCTAGGCATTCGAAGCACACCTGAATACTTATTAGTGCTCGTGACTCGCAATCCCTAGCCCACCTGAGTTGAAGCCCAAGATTTGAAGCAGGCGGTTTCTAGACGACAGCCCATCCAAATTAGCCTCCACTGGTTCGAAATGTGTGTGGTCTCATACTGATTTGGATGGGCCTTCATCCAGAAACCGCTTGCTTCAGATCTGGGGCCTCGACTTAGGTGGGCTAGAGACTATGGTATCCGAGTGAACATACAGTTCATACCTATAGAGGCTGAGTCGAATGCAGGGTATGTGTGGTGCCTGCCGTTCGTCTCAGATCAGGGATTACGTATCACGAGTGTACCACCTCCCTTTACTGTGTTTTCTGTGATTATAGTCTTTTTTAATACTGAATTTACCGAGTTTAATTACATTCCAGCCAGTCAACCATTCAGTCAATTAATCCACCAATCTCCTTCCCTTCTTACCAGTTTTCATTCTAGTCAACCAAACAACCAATCAAATAATCCACCAATCTCCTTAGCTCCCTTCTTACCAGTTTTCATTCCAGTCAACCAACCAACTAATCCATTAATCCACCAATCTCCCTTTTTACCAGTTTTCATTCTAGTCAAACAACGAACCAATCAATAATTAATCCACCAATCTCTCTCCATTCTTACCAACCACACCTTAATTCTAACCAACACAGATCATCACCAACATCATGACAACATTAGTAGTGGGTGGGGCTGGCTTGGTGGCTGCTGCGGCTGTGGCAGGGGCTGTGGGCTTGGGTCTGGCAGGGTTGGCAGCTCTGGGGGGGAGGGGACGAAGGAGGAGGAGGAAGGGCGGACGTAAGAGGTACGGGCGTGATGTTACTACTACTGCTGGTGCTGAAGAAGATGAAAGGGCTGCGCTCATGAGATTGCTAGAGGTAATCAGGGAGGAGGATGTGAGTGGGTGTGGCAGGAGACTGATGTGTGAATTGGCCGCCTCTGACCCAACACAACTTGAGGAGGAACATCTGGCCATACTCGACTTGTTGGAGTGAGTGTTTGTTTAGTTATTTAGTTTTATTTATGTGTATTTTATTGATTTTTTCCCTTCTCTTCCTCATACTTTTCCTCCTCCTCCTTCTCTTGCTCCTCTTTCTCCTGATCCCTTTCCTCCTCCTCCTTATCCTCATATTTCATTTGCTCCTCATCCTCATCCTTCTCTTGCTCCTCATCCTTCTCTTGCTCCTCATCCTCATCCTTCTCTTGCTCCTCATCCTTCTCTTGCTCCTCATCCTCCTCTTTTTCTTCCTAGCTGTTTCAATCTTTTTTGTTTTATTTATTGTTTATTTCCTCAAGTTATGTTAGAGTAATTTATTTTCTATATATATATTTTTGTTACTACACTCACTTCATTCATTTTACATACATTTACGTCAATACTAAACCATATTTGCAGTTATCTACTAAAGTTGTAGCCATTTAATTTGCACAAACTACACTCACATCAGTAGCCTACCATATAAATAATTTTATATAATATTCACACCATTAGTGCTATTTATTTTTCATTTAAAAATTAATATCAGTGGATCAGTGTCATTAATTTTTGTATATATCATTCACTACAGTCCCATTTCCACCGTAATAATAATAATAATAATAATAATAATGAAAATGGAAATGGGTAACTTGTAGGACTTTCTCAATCGTGCATAGTAAATTAACCTCTCTATCTTCCTCTCTCTCTCCCTCACGTGATAACCCAGACCCGTGGTGAGGCCTGGCGAGGGCCTGCTTCCTCCGGGTGGTGCTGCCGAGGAGTATGTGAGGGCTCGTGGCGTGGGTGAGAATGGTGGTGACTGTGCCTTGGCCTACCCTACATGTCCAGTCCCTCCCTCACAGCTCCCTCAACTCATCCTCGACTACCTTCCCTGAGTCACTTGCTAAACACACACACGCTAAACACACGCTCCCTCACCTGAATCACTTACTAAATACACACACACACGCTAAACACACTCCTTCACAACTCCCTCAACTCATCGTCGACTACCTTCCCTGAGTCACTTGCTTAACACACACAAACACACACACACACACCGTCATTTTCCTTTCTCCCTTCTACCCTCCTAGTTTCCCCTTTATCCCTTTCCTCTATCTCTCTCTTTCTCTCTCTCTCCTTTTTACTGGCAAGCCGCCTAAGGCAAAGGCTCAGTCCAGCAACCTTTTCTTTTTGGGATGCTGGTAAACCAAACAACAACAACAGCAACTCTCTCTCTTTCCTTCCTTTTTTTTCTTCCCATGGCTACCTTTTTCCTCCCTCCTTTATCCCAAAAGTACACACACACACTCACGCACACATACACACACAATCTGGAAATTCTGAGACCCCAATCAATATTCCCTGTGATCGTGTATGATAACTGGAGGCTTCTGATTCCTTCTGACCACTCCATGAAACAAGCTCCAGCATATAGGTGGTGTTTCGTGGCAATATTTGAAGGGTTGGTATAACTCCAATTTTCTGACTACATCACAGGGTCCTTAAAATCCTCATCTGGAGTTATGTCAAAGTAATTCAAGATCTTCAAATTTTTGGCTCGAATAAGACTTTGCAAAAACTCACATTCCTTTCTACGTGAGTGAATCTCCCATAACATCGGAGATCCTTTATGTAGCAATAAAAATCTTACTGAATGTAAACATATACTCTTTGTGAACCTAAATTTATCACTATGTATGTATGTATGTTGAAAAAAAAAATGATGAAACTATATTGTGCAAAAGACCTTATGAGTATGTTGATGACCACGAAATATAGTTAGTAATAATGTTGATGACCACGAAATATAGTTAGTAATAGTGTTGATGACCACGAAATATATAGTTAGTTATAGTGACTGACCACCAGAGGGCCACGAGGAGCATTGACAGATAGCCGCACAGAAAGCATGGGGGGTCAAAGTGTTGTCGAAAGATTGACAGTAATAGATTCCTGCAAACATAATAATATATGCAACAAAAACAAGCCTAGCTCCGTCTCAGGTTAATTCATCTGCTTGTGTTTCTTAGTAAAAAAGTGTATGAATTGGGAACCTTCCATGCAGTCAGCAGATGATTATGACGAGTATCCTGTCCGAACCAGTTACAGAACCTTTGAGTCTGAACGGTCTGTACCCTCTACTCCCACCTTCGCTCTCGCCTCAATCTTCTTTCCTCTCTCTCGTTCTACACACCACCTTCCACTTCCTCCCTCTCGCATCAGTCCTTTCTCCTCTCTTATCTCCCTTTCTACACACCACCTCCCTCTCTTCACTTCTCTGTCCTCTCTCCCTTTCTACATATCACCTCCCATTTCCTTCCTCCCTCTCCTCAGTCCTCTCGGCTCCTCTGTCCTCACTCCTCTCTCCCTTTCTACACACCATCTCTCATTCCTTACTACCTCTCCCAGTCGTCTCTCCTTTCTCTGGTAACCTCTACACGAGTGTACACTGTACAGTGTCACATCACATCAGTCAGTTTACAATTCAACTCCTGTGAGAGCGATGGACTCTGCTAACTGTGCTACCAACTTGTGCTAACTGTGCTACCAACAAGCTCTAAACGTGCTAAACTGGGCTACCAACTTGTGCTAAACGTGCTAACTGTGCTACCAATTTTGCTAACCGTGCTAACAACTTGTCCTAAACGTGCAAATTGTGCTACCAACTTAATGTTATTCTACCAACGTTGGGTGTGTGTGTGTGTGTGTGTGTGGAGCTGCATGGCCTGCTGTGTCTGTGTGTTTCCATGCATCAACAACCCACCACCCACCGCTGGCAGTCAACAGGTAAACTCTCAATATATTGATCTAACTATTGCGACTCTATATGTCTTAAGGGGGGAATTCACTTTTGTTACATTGGAGTGCCATGATTCCTCCAATGTATGCCAGGAAGCAGGACCATATGAACAAAAATAATGGTGTTCTGTTGCTTGGAATAGTTTGGAGGAATCAGTTGCTCCATATTTACCAACACAGTACTTCCCCCTTAAGGACCCTGTAATCGTGTATGGGAATAATTGGAGGCTTCTGAATGCTCCAGACTATGTCACGAAACACGCTCCTTCCATAGTAGAGCGGGTGTTTCGTGGCCATATTAGCAGGACCCATAAACCTCCAATTTTCTGACTACATCACCAGGTCCCTTAAATCATCTCTGGTCAGTTTTTCACCAGGGTTCGTATTTCCGTTTCGTATACGAGTTTGTCTCAGCCTCGGCCAAAAGGGAAAAAAAAATCTGTAGGAAATTGGCGCTTGGATTGTAACTATAAAACTAAGCATAAGATAATCTTGAAAATAGTCACACTGTCTTACCCTGCCCATTTTACTAGCTGTAGTCGAATTAAAAGGAACCCTAACTGAACCTTACCTAGCCTAACCTACTCAGACCTAGCCTAACCTGACCTAACCAACTCAACCTAACTATCTGGCCCAACCCAACCCAACCTAACCTAACCTAATCTAACCTAACCTAATGCAACCAACCCAAACCTAACCCAACCCAAATCTAACCTAACCTAATGGAGCTGATGTCCTGATGAGAGTGTGACAGGTAATGAATGGTATTGAGACGAACGCGTATACAGAAGGGAAATAATATACCACCCACCCCACTACCACCACCACCACCACTAGGCTTCTCGGGTCACCATATCTCAGAGGTAATGATGGTGATGTGTCATTATAAATCAAAAGGAGGGAAAAATACAGTGGGGAGTGACTTGGGGTATATGGTTGATGAGAGAGAGAGAGAGAGAGAGAGAGCTAGCTGAGGAAGGCACTGTACTATACTGGGGTTGGGGTGGTGGGGTATTATATTGGTTTGTGTGTGTGTGTGAGAGAGAGAGAGAGAGAGAGAGCTGAGGAA
The DNA here is from genome assembly GCA_033782935.1 of Petrolisthes cinctipes. Lineage (NCBI taxonomy): Eukaryota > Metazoa > Arthropoda > Malacostraca > Decapoda > Porcellanidae > Petrolisthes > Petrolisthes cinctipes. The sequence continues at coordinate 96,556 of JAWQEG010002721.1, forward strand.
GGCACTGTACTATTCTGGAGTTGTGGTGGTGGGGTATATATTGGTGTGTGTGTGTGTGTTGAAAGTATGTGCGTGTATGTGTGTGTTGATAGTCGGTTTGTGTGTGTGTGTTGAAAGTAGGTTTATATTTATTTTGTGTGTGTGTATATATTGAAAGTAGTTTTGTTTGTGAGAGAAAAAAAAATAATGGCCTTAATTTAAAAATCCATAAGGTTCAGGAGATAAAGTTTCGCCTCAGTATATGATGGATTGCAAAAGGGTCCTCATTGATCAAAACAACAACAACAACACGAGAACACAACACCAGGGTTAAGAAGAGGTGTGTGTGTGTGTGTGTCGTATAGGTTGGTGGTAAATCTGGAGCAAAATTATTAGGCTACTCCAAACTATTCCAAGCAACAGGCCACCATTGTCATTGTTCATCTGGTTCTATTTCCTGGCATACCTTGGAGGAATCAAGGCACTTTAATGTACCAAATGTATACTATACCCTAAAATAATGATCTGATTGAGTCATCCCCATAAAATGTGTACAGAGACTTTTGCCCCAGACTGTACATGCACGTTTTCTACTTCGTTATCGTGGCGTGTACTATTACGTTTGTGAATTACCATCCACTAATTCCACGCATGCGCAGTGTAATGGTTATGTTACACGTGATCCCCGTCAAGTCAAAATAACCGAGCCGAGTAGGATTAATGGGATAATAATACAAGTGTTGGTTAATCTAGACTAGAACAACTGATTCCTCCAAACTACTCCAGGCAACAGGCAACCATTATTTTTGTCCTTGTGGTCCTGTTGCCTGACTTACTTAGGAGGAATCAAGACGGTCCAATGTACAGTTGCGGAAGGGAGTTTCTTTACCCTCCATGGCGTCCCTCTTTTACTTTGGCTTACACCTTCCCTGGTCTAGTAATGGAAGAGAGGTATGAATGCATGAATGTTAGTAACATATATAACAACGAAGATGATTGGTAGATGAGTTGGCAGGAAATTTTAATCATAATAATCACAATGATTAAATAAGAGAGCATTATGGTCAACTGAAGGTGTATGTGTGTGTATGTGTGTGTGTGTGTATTAGGGTATAGAGCAGGGGTTCCCAAACTGGGGGTCATGGAGGGTCTAACATTAAAATGTTAATAAATCAGTCATTGTTAATAAACATTGATAAAGATCAATGGAGATTTTATATTTCTCAATGCTGTGATTAATATTTAAAATTTTAAAATATATCTGTGCCATTTAAAATTAGTACGATTTTAGAAGGCTTATAAATGTGGGGGTGATGACAGGTTTGGTACTGCTGTAAGGGGTCACGTACTAAAAAAGTTTGGGAAACACTGGATAGAGGGACCCCCATGGAGGTAAAGAAATTTCCTTCGGGAACAGTACCAACACTGTACTACCCCATTATTTAAGCTCTAAACGTCACTTTATCTTGGTTTTGCATTATCACGGCACGTTGCTGTTTACTGCATACCCGACCAAGTCTATCAAAGAAAAGGGTGACCTAAGGACCCTGTGATCGTGAATTAAAATTAGAGGCGTCTGATTCCTGCTGACTATGCCACGAAGCAAAGCTCCTTCCATATATATAAGTGTTGTTTCGTGGCAATATTTGAAGGGCTCATTTATTTCTAATATTCTGACTACATCACAGACATGGTCCCGTAATTGTGATATCATTAAATTTTTTTGCTTCGAGGAAATATTCTCTTTTCTTCGTCTGTCAGATTGTTCTTGAAACGCTAGAGACTTGGGAACAACACTATGCATGACCAAGATCTAGCTAGACACGAAGACCAATTTGGCTTCATGTGAACAGTACCTCGATTGGAAGGAAGGGCATTGTTGTGATTTACGGCCAATAATAAATCAGGGAAGCAAGTATGTGTGTGCGTGTGTGTGTGTGTGCTGGCCGAAATATGCATCCTCCCTCCCCCCTATAGCTTAAGATGTTGTTTTGATAATAGGGAGGGAGGGAGGGAGTGAGTGATGAAGTGTGTGTGTGTGATAGAGATGAAAGGATGGAAGTCGCCCCGGGAGAGAGAGAAAAATTAAGATGGAGGAGGTATAGTGGGGGGAAGGAGAGTAATGGAGGCGAGGGAGAGAGAGAGAGAAAGAGAAAGATATATATGATTTAAGAATGAAAGAAGACCCTCTCCAGGCCATCCTGTGACCACCATGGAACGACCACCACTACCCACCCCACCCGCCATGGAACGACCACCACTACCCACCATGGAACGACCCCCACTACCCACCCCACCCCACCCACCATGGAACGACCCCCACAATGTGTAGGAGTATATGTTGAATTCTTTTACATTTTCTATTATAATCATCAAAGAAAACTACATCACGCCTAGTTTAAATCACACAGCATAAAAAAATATATATAAATGTAAATGACAGACAGACAGCATAGCATCACGAATGAAATAGAATATCTCTTGTACTATTTAAGTAACCTAGAAAAAACTTCAGTCACTTCTTCGTATGTAGGTGTGAAGTGAGTTGCGTACGAGAGGAGAGAGGACATAATATTGTGTGTGTGTGTGTGTGGGTAGTAAGGGTGTGTGTGTGTGTGAGGAATCGTGGTGGTGGTGGTGGTGTGGGGCATGAGAGGTCGCCACATCTTTTAAACACATATACCTACATTTATCTCCTTTAGCACTGTATACACTTCATTTTCAGGACAGTGTACCTTTCTAGCTTACGTCTTATTCATACACTCATATTAATTATCCCAAGAGAAGCGCACTGGAGGAAAACATACAGTGATTATAATGAAAATAATCTTGACCCCAAATCGTACTACTTAGCAACTTTTCCTTCCAGACGTTAGAGTGTGTGTATGTGTGTGTGTGTGTGGTTAGGTTAGTTTGTGTGGCGTAGTGGGGAAGTGTGTGAGGAAGGCTGGTGTGTGTGTGTGTGTATGGCATCCTACAGATCGAGGCTCTTAGGGTCTTGTTAAATATCTGTGGCTTCCTTTAGCTGTGACAGTGACTGATTTGGTACCATCTGGCCACCAGGGTTTAGTCATACGTGAAGGTAGGACTGCACTCGTATTTTTTATTTTATTTATTTATTTAACTGCTGCAGTGACAGTAAAACAGTTTGATATTGTAACATATAGGCTACTTTTTCTAAACGTTTGATATTGTGACATATACTTTTTCTATACTTGTAAATTATAGTGTATGGTTATGGTATGTATATAGCCTTCCTGGAGAATTTAAACATGATGATACTCTATTCAGCTGGATAGTGATAGAAATGTACCATACAAAGTTTGTAGGCAACATATTATATATTTTAGTAGGCCTGCATTAACATACCGTGTTATTATTTGCACCTACTCCACATTATTAAGTTGATTGTTTACTGAAGATGTATGTTCATTACATTGGATATTAGTTACTCAGAAGATTGGTCTCTAGGGTAACGGCATCCTCATATAGCCTATACAGTAATGGGAATGTGTTGTCCCACAATTGTCTAATAAATACAGGAAATAACCCATGTATATCATAATGGTAAGACCTACATTTCCATAAGTAGCCTATTGTAGTTTATTGATTTGCGAGAGAAAAGTAGACGATGAAATGTCATTAAAACCAGCATAATCTTTTAGGTTTTCAACGTATGGGTAATTACTGTTAAATGCGATAATTTCTGTCATTGAGTGGAGTTGGTGAGGTAAGTGTACAATAGAGACGTGAAGCCCTTTCACTGGGTAACACGGATGAGATTAATTAAATGGGGTTGTAAACTGATCCGAGATAATAGGGTTTATCTCGTTAATTTAGACTTGCCGGTACTTATAATTATGAGGCCTGCTTATATGTTACGGTACCTATAACTTATTTGTGTTATATGGTTCTTGAAAATGAGCTTAATTAAGGGACCCTGTGATATAGTCAGAATATTGAAGGTAAATGAGTCCTTCAAATATTACCACGAAACACGTAATATTACCACGAAAGGGAAGGAGCGTGTTTCCTGGCATAGCCTAGTCAGAAGGAATCAGAAGCCTCCAATTCTCATGCACGATACCAGCAGGGTCCTTAAGAATAAATAGGTCAGACATTTACGTGTAACTTTTGTAACACCATAATTAAAATAAGTATATATATTTTCCTTTCCTGTGTCGATCGGGTAGCGGAGATGCCTTATGCAAGATTATCGGTAGTGTTGACGATGGCTTGATACAAGTACGATGGCTGTGTTGTTTGTCCAGGGAGTCATTCGAACGGTACCACGCCATCGTCATTACCACAAATGTTCTTGCATACTGACCCTATTTTCACATGGGGGGGGGGGGGATACAGTACTGGCCACGTTTATCCCACGCAGTATACCAGCTGTTTACACTATACACCCTCAACGACAAAAATTGTACAGATGTCAAACCAATACACCCACTTAGGGACCCTGTGTTGTAGTTAGAAAATTGGAGGTAAACGAGTCCTTAAAAAAAATATTGCCACGAAACACACACATATATGGAAGGTAGCTTGTTTCGTGTTATAATCAGGAGGAATCAGAAGCCTCCAATTCTCGTACAGCGAGTCGCCAGGCCAAAATAAATTTATTTTCAGGGTCACGACAAAAAAAGTTTGGGAAACACTGTCGACGTACACGAACACAGGGTCCTTAAGAGGGGAACCTTTTCAGCTTATAATGAGATAGTATCAAACACTAACGCCCCACTCCATTCAGCTGATCATCCCACTCATTCCTGGGTACCACCACGCCCCATTCCTTCACACCCATGACAGTGAGAGAAATCTTAATTGGTTGTTGGTGATTTTGAAGGTCTCTGATTCCTCCAAACTGTGCCATGAAACAGATCCCCTATTAGTAAGTACCATTGAAGGGTCTGTTTTCTAGTATAGTTAGAAGGAATCAGTAGCCTTCAAATTTACCAACATATAAGAGTCTCTCCTTAATTAATGGGAGGAGAAACTTTTCGCTCCCGTAATTGGACAGTTTCCCTTCATGACGGTTCACAGCACAGTGCAGGCAGGCAGTCAGTCTAATGCTTTATGACGATGAGAAAATAATGGAAGGCAATTTTGTATCGATTATGGTGTATATAATGCTAGCGTATATAACAATAATTATGGTAAGCAATAGAGAGGCAGGGAAGGATATAAAGTATTTCCTGATGCTTTAATTTATGTTTGTCTCGTTGGAATCAGTGTACGTTTATTATTTGTTTCGTACAATAATCATAAACCAAGAGCGGCTAGAGCCTTTACAAAGTGCGGCCGAACATATATATTTTGACCATACCCCAAAATATTGTCAAAGTCAGTCTCTATAAGGCTATCTGGCAGCCTTCCTCCCCCATCCTCCCAGAATAATTTACGTAGCCCAAGTCACTACTTCTCACCAATCACGTTACTACTTTTTCTCGTGTGTGTTTTGATTAACTTAAGATTATTTGTAGTTGGCATACTGTGTGGGTGTTTATTTTTTTCTCTCACTTGGTATATGCTAATTTTGATCCATTGTTACAGCTGATTAGACTTCTTTATGTACTGGGCATGTGTTGTTCTCCCCTCCCCCCCAGTCTTTTGTCGACTCCTCCTCATATTAGGCTTGGATGTAGGTACCTTGTAATTGTTGGCTTTGTTAGGCTCTATTGTCCACTAATAATATGCATACTGACCGTGACGGCATCTGCTTCCAAACATATTATTGCCTACTTCACCACCCACGGCGCCAGTTCAAGTTATAGCCTATTATATGATCATACCGGGCACTCCCAGTCACAACAAACCAAGCAAGCCCTGCCGATTCTACTTCACTTCTGATACTATATTACGGCTACATTTGATAGGATATAGATGATTTCGACACGGAAAAAGGCACAAATATCTTATAACTGGCAGATAACAGTCAGTGTGTCGTGTAAAGTACTTATATACTTGGCGTGTGAGTGAGTAGTTTGGTGGGTATTAGAATTAGTTAACTGGTTTCTGATTCATGTTGGGCGTCTGGAAATAAATAAGTAAATAATATATACCGTACTCAGATAGATTATTTTGTCGCGTGGCAATTTGTGCTTTAGGGCCCTCATATTATTAACGTTTTATTATTAAGGGACCCTGTGATCATGTATGAGACCTGGTGGCTTCTGATTCCTCCTGACTCTGCCACGAAACAAGCTCCTTTAATGTAGGTGGTGTTTCGTGGCAATGTTTGAAGGACTCTCTATCATCCAAATTTTCTGACTACATCACAGGGGTCCTTAACTTTTGCACCATTCATTTTCTTTACCCCTCTCTGCGTTTGGCTATCGTGGGATGTTTGTTTATTGCGGTGGGTTTAATTGCAAGATAATAAGTTGCTAGCAGCAGTTGTAACGCTGTAAAGTTAAAAGATTTATCTCTGTGTTGCGAATATGAAATTGGTTGTCGGCAGATTAATAATTGAAAGGGTCCTCACTCGGATTAGTTGTTTTTCATGGGTGTTAGCAACCGGTACCTACGTGTGTATATTTTTAATTGTGTGCACGCTACTGTAATGACGAATGGGTTATATATTCACCCAGTGTATATGTTACCAATGATTTTAGAGGACAGTACCGTAAATGGATAGCTAGCTATATGGCATTATTAACACACACACATAATAGTGACGTGTATAAATAATGTGTCGTCTTCTAGTGAGGCAGAAAAGAAGCATCCAATACCATGATGCTAAACTGCCCTTCACCTAGTGCGACACACGAGAGGAACCAAACATCTCATACATATGCCATAGCTTCATCCAATAATCTCCAAAGCCACAATTGTGGTATATTGTGGCTTTGATAAATCCGGGGCATCTACTAGGGACGCCAACCATTGTACCGGTTGTAAATGAAATTATAGTACAATAGTCAGGATCCATAGTAGGGTAACAGAACTCATTGGTCTGTGTTTGAGTGTGTTCTTACCCTTGCACCTGACTTTAACAATAACTAAGAAACACATTAGGGAAGAAGGAGAGTTCAGACCCCTTGCCCTTCCTCTCTCTCTCTCTCCTTTTTGTTTTCTCATTCTTTTGTCTTGTTTGATTAGGCAATTTACCAGAAAATTTGTTGTCCATCAAAATTTAGTAGGCTATAAATATTTGATGTGAGTTTCCTTCAGCTCACTTGAATGTCGTAAATATATAAGCTGATAATTTTGTTTAAAGGAATACTCTCTTGTGGTCAAATTGGAGGACCACTGATTCCTCCAAAATATGCCAGGACACAGACGACCTTAATGTTACTTTAAAGGGGGATCTGTTTCGTGGCCTAGTTTGGACAAATCAGAGCCCATTAAAATCACTAACAAAACAATCTCTCTCCCGTTGAATTAAACATGAACATGTAAGACAATCTTGCAGGAAACATTGCACGTTCGTGTAGCAATGTCGCCAAATATGAACGTGAAAATTAAGACTTTCACTCAAGCAAGCAACCACCGTCCTTAATTATTGTCTTAAGATAATTATTGTACGAGTAGTCCAAGTATTACGTAGGTTAATATGATACATTTTACTTTCATTCTTTTAATAGTTGTTATTAATCGAATGTAACTCCTATAAACATGAAAAGGCAGTGTTCATTGAAATAAGTAACAGCCATAATTCCAACACTTGCACAAAGAAGGTTTTGGTGTAACATTTTGTATAGCGTTTCACTAATCCTAGGATACTGTATATATAAATTGTCAGACACTGTTAAGGGATTATTGAAATAACTTAAACTTTTGGAAGTCAGAAGCAATTTATCTGACAGGATAATCGTTTGATACCTGTCTGAAAAAAAAAAAGCAGAATTCGTCAGCCATCGTTGAAGGGTTGAATTATCACAATAATACTTTCCAATACCGAATTAAACAACCCGTCTTTTTTGTCTCTAAAAGGGAACCGTATTCTTACTCTCTAAAAGTATACGGTACCATTAAAACACGAACACCTGTAGTAAACATTGATGGGTGGCAGATGTAGTAGTATAGCCCCAGGCAGTGAGATAATGACGTGGAGGTGACAGTAAAAGCTTTTTGTTTTGCTCTTTGCCATATTTGGCTCGCGGGGACACAACAAACCAAGCGCCTGTATAGCTTACTTTCCTGTCTACTAAAGTTGATCCATTATTCAAATTGCTGATGATCAGATAACAACGGATGAGACTCAGAGACAGGATCCCACATTATTGGCTGAAATAAACAACCGTCAGTATAGTAGATATATTTTGCTATGTCCTAGTCTTGTGAACGCTAATGTAACGGCGATTGGTTAGTTGTGTCTGGGTGCCCCATATAAGGAGTGGTGGAGCAGCCTCCACAGACTCTCCTGGGTGGCAGTTGTCCCAAATATCCCACAATACAGGGATAAATAACACAAATATACAATTATTACAACTACGTAGGTCTTTAAAATAATCAAAATATCGAACTCATCCTCCTCAAATCGTAGCCTTTCATTGTATTTATTATTTATTTATTTATTTATTTATTTGTGAAAGGAAGTTGTCTACCCCGGCACCACCCCAATAACTAACTAGGCTAACTGTACACGACGTACATACAATCCAACCAAGAAGCTAACTAAACCTATATAGCTGTCGTAATCTAAAAACTCGTACTAATAAACAATAACACCCGAGTTTCTGTTCCATATTATCAGTTTGCCTCTCGCTGGGTGTCCAATTGTCCATGATTTTCTTTTTTTTTTACGAGTTAATTCATGTGCTGTAAAAATAACAAAACTTTCTATAACCGACCTGCAGATAGACCTTATGTAAACTGAACTAATCTAACCTGACCTACCCGTAAAACTTTGTAACTTAATTGAAACTTTAGGAGCGAAAATGCCAACACAACTTGAAAGGAAGATGGCTTAATATAATTCCTCCCTGTACCCTGAGATACTTGGGATTAGGCTAATATAATTCATCCCTCTACCCTGAGATACTTGGTACACTAGGCTTGCCAGGTTATCCACAACACGTTCTCTCCATTACTCTATCATCACCTCCACGTCCTTTCCTTTTACATCAACCATGCATGAATTCACTCGCTTAATCTATACACTCGGTTGATTTTCAGAGCAATTATTGTATATACTCGGTTGGTATATAGGACGTAGCTACAATTATTACAGTTTCTTGGTTGAACGGTATAGTGTATCAATTTCCTCATTTAATGTATGCACTGGGGGTGGTGGTTTTCAGAACAATTATTGTATATATTTTAGGCTAGTAAAAATCTACAATTATTCTTACAGTTCCTCATTTGATTGGTGTAGCCTAATTTTACTACGCCTCCATCTCAACCATCTTGCCCACCCACCCTGCTGTTCACCTCAGTCTAACATATAATTTGCTTTCGTTTATAACCTCAAATGTGACTTTTATAGTGTTCATAAAAGTAATATCACTGACAGCGTTTCTCGTTTGAATAGAATAGGATGGTTATAGTTGTTTTTATTCCTTTTCCTATATTCTTTTTCTTTTCTCTTTTTTCTATTATATTTTCTATCACAGTGCCTTTAATGTTGTCTCGTCTCTCTCAGTATTGTTGCAAAGAGTCAGTCAGTCAGCTGTGATTTTCAGTGACTCTTGTTATATAGTAATAGATGCATCGATAGTACGTTAATTCTCTCTTGTGTCACTTCAGACGATAGAAAGTGAAACGAGGTCATTATACCCACCTCTGTTAAGGACCCTGTGATGTAGTCAGAAAATTGGTGATAAATGAGTCCTTCAAATATTGCTACGAAACACACACACCTATATGGAAGGAGTTTGTTTCGTGTCATGGTCAGGTGGAATCAGAAGCCTCCAATTTTCATACCCGATCACAGGGTCCTTAACAATTTTTCTGTCTCCTTGAATGGTACTCGTTAAGTTATTATAGTTATCTGCTGATTTTGTCCATCTCTACAGGTACTGTATTTTCACCCTTCATCCGTTATCTTATGTTAACCTTGTTAGTATATAGCCTAGCCTATTATCCCCCGTAGGAGGGTATTGCCTGCAGTGATGTGAGCAATAAAGGTTTTGGCGCCCCTTCGGCCCCAGCCACTCCCTTTCAGTTCTTCAACTGTCCCTCTTTTCATTTTATTTCCTTCCTGCTTGCTGTCACACCTCTCCATCATCTTCCGCTGGCGCTATATGACCTCGCTGTTGCGGCGCCTAATATCAATCAATCAATCAATATAGCCTATTATCCATTGGGATACGTATTTTTCCTTACGGGTTCCACTTTGTAACATAATTAATTATAATTAATTATAATGTACAGATCGAGGGATAATAATGGTTGTTATTTATTTAGTTAGTTAATATACTGTATATAGTTGAAAAATCACTGCAAAGGAGGAGGTCTGCTCTAGCTATATAATAAAAAAACAAAAGAATATAATATTATAAATACAGATAATAATGTAACTGCACATTGGATTGGATCCCATGGCGGCTTCTGACAACCCCCTCATTTGTAAGCGAGCAGATGTTAAATAAATGCAAGAGTAACATTTGTATAATTTGTCTGAGATTAATTGGAATGGAGTTACTTCTGAATCATTGTTGGTCAGTGCAATAACTTAGCCTACCACATTTACTGCCTTAGTCTAAGAATTTCGAGTTAGGTGTACAGTAGCTTATAGCCTACTACAAATATATTTTCCTGATTTCACCGTACGACAGTAATGTCAGGCTACGGAGTGCAGATGGTTTAGATAACTCTACTTTTATTTATCATCTGTTACAGTCACCGGATCTTGACACTAGATAGATACACCTATTCAGTAAGAAGGACATTAATCTTCCTAGGTTCAATGCCTAACACAAGCCACGGTAACGTCAGCAGCAATGTGGTTGAATAGCCTAGTGGTGGTGTGGTGGTCATCTGTTTTTGTTTCCACGTCGGTGAACATTGATGCCCCATTGTTGCCACCATAGCGGGGCTCGGTGGGTATGTACTGTACTTTCTAAAATGTTTCTTCTCTGGCGGTGGGTCAGATGTGGTTATTATTACCATGGCTGGACACTAGCTGCTGCTGCTGCTGTGGTCATCAGTTTGTTTTTGTTTCGTCGTCAAGTGAACCCTCCCACCCTCTCTGTATATCTCTTACCATTGTTTTGTACGGCTTCGTAATGCCACAGGCCGGCCTCATGAAAGACTTTCTAAAAAGTTTCATCACGTGTATGAGACGAGCGTGCGAAGCCAGATGAGAGATCAGCGAGTCAGTATTGCGACGAGTGTATATAATATGAACACTTTTGAGGGCTTACTTTTTTATTGTCTCGTTTCATCGTTAACTGCAGATTGTGTGCATGGATACATACATGTAAATACGGTCATTATATTTTTTTACGTACATGGTTGACCCGTGTGGCATTTCTTACCACCACGGCCTTCAGTACTTTCTAAAGCCTTCCTCCTCGGGTGCATGTGTTGCAGCCAGCCAGATGGGTGATCAGATGGTTATTGTGAAGGTTGTGTGCAATGAAATGAATGAAGGAGTTGGGAGGCCAATCACCCGATGCCAAAATAACACGGACTTGAGGGATTTGCTGCGGGGGGAGGGGGTTTATGCATTTAGTTTCTTTTGTTATTGTTTTTCCTCTCGTTTTTTGTCTCGGCTGTCTCCTTCTCTACTTCTTCCTTCGATCTCTACCTCCTCTTCCTCTTCCTATTTCACTTCCTCTTCCTATTTCACTTCCTCTTCCTCCTCCTATTTCTTTTTCTCCTCCTCTTTCTCTTTGTTTCCCGTCTGGTATTACATTTATCATCTTTATTATTTGTCCCAACACCAAAATACTCGCCATAATGTACGTGGCTATGCATCAAAATTCGTGTCCTCGAAATTAAACAAAAAGGGCTTTACCTTTATCATTTACTATTCCGTTTGTTATGATATTGTCGCGTTTAATGTATATATTGTTTTTAATAGATGTGATATGGGTTTAAGGCACGTTTTTATTTTTTTACCTTACGCAGCCCAAATTAGATCCACCAATCACAGTCCCCGTTTTTTTCCCAAGCTAGGCTAGTCGACCAATCACAGCCTACGTCCATCCATCCACCAATCACAGTCCTCGTTTCGTACACGTGCTGCTTCTCCATGTATTACACCAGCAGACATATTACTTTCTGGTAGACAAGAGGCTAATGTAATGGGATTTGGGGTGACTTGCTATCTACCACTCTGTACGTACAGTTGGCCACACATGAAGCTGGTACTCCTCCCTTCTTGTGAGGTAGCTACAACAGGATCCTTAGGAAAGTGAGCAAAAGTTATAGTTTGTTGACAGGCAGACAGTAATAATATTTTACTGTCTGCCTGTCAACAAACTACATACTTTGTTCACTTTCCTTCCCTTTGTAGCTACCTCACAAGTAACGAGCCCCACCAGCTTCATGTGTGGGCAACCATACCTCTTACCCGTCTAATATTAGTGTTTTTATAGGCTACAGTAGTTGTGGGTGAAAATTCTGAAAGTTAGAAGACATTTTGGTGAAGTGAACTGGATTCGTATATGTAATTCTGTGTGATTTTTTTTTTTTTTTTTGAGATAGTAGTGGTGGGTGAAAATTCTGAAAGTTGGAAGACATTTTGGTGAAGTGAACAACTGGATTCGTATCTGTAATTCTGTATGATTTTTTTTTTTTTTCTTAGAATAGTTCAGTTCTGATATAATATTTTATGATTATCGTATCTGTAATTCTGTATGATTCTTATGCGATTAGTTCGGAAATATATAATTATCACTCTGGCTTGGGAAACTGATATATGATCTTAGTCATAGGCTAGTTTGTTATAAGGGGAGAGTAGGCCTATACTTTTGGAAGGTACAGTACATTGGAGAGCCATGATTACTCCAAAGTATGCCAAGAAACAGGTCCAGATTAGCAAAAACAATGGTGACCAGCAGGTGCTTGGAATACTTTGGAGGAATTATCTGGTTGGTCCAGATTTACCAACACTGTATTACCCCCTTAATAATTTAATGTCCAAGAGCTTCATATTTCTTTATAGTTGTCATTATAGATATTCATGGTGGTCTGAGTCAGTGGGAATCTTTAAGTGGTTAGCATGAGAACATTTTATTGGCAACAGGAACTGAGTTACGGGGAGATTTTCTTGTTGGTTAATTGGAAGGCTACTGATTCCTCCTAACTATACCAGAAAACAGACAGACGCCCTCTCAACGGTAGAGTAATAGAGGGATCTGTTGTTTCATGTCATTGTATGGAGGAATCAGAGACTTTCCAATGCACCAACAAGAGAATCTCCCCTTAATATATAGACGTTCTGCAGTAAAAGTGAATGTTGTAGAATGTGTGTGTGTGTGTGTGTGTGTGTGAAGGTGTGTGTGTGTAACAACATTCTTCACATTTACCAGGGATAGATAATTAACTAGTTCTTTGTGTTGTATCTACTTATGTGTTGTATCTAATTATGTCCGTAACCAGATGGGAATAATAACCAAGAAACAAAAATAATCATACGTATAATATATATTTTTTTCATTGGATGTTATGTTTGTGTTTTATATTTCACCAGGTCAAAAATAATGCTCCGTCTCCTTGATATTATTATTATTATTATTATTATTATTATTTCAGTGAGTGTCCTACCAATGATTTAAAGCAACCCAAGACAAGTTACTCTAATTTGCATAGCTAGACCTATAATTTATAAACACAGGCATCTGAATATTTATTAGTGCTCGTGACTCATGTACTTTCTGATGGATTATTCAACTTTTTCCTGTTGTTATTGTATCATTGTATTGTATTGTCCATGTATCCTTATGATAAAGTGAGTCCACCATGAACCGTATGCAAGAACAACGTCTGTGCATAGTGTTGACGATGGGGTGCATGTATAGTACCGGTGCAACGATGGCTGTGTTGTTTGTCTATGGAGTCATCGTATTAAGTACCACGCCATCGTATCCAACACAGTTTTTTTTGCATACGGCTGGCCCCATGTATGTGTCATCATTAATTATTATTCTACTGCTGCTGTGTTTGATCCCCCTCCCCCGTCTCCTCGCCCCTCCCCCCTCCCAGTCCCGTGATGGATGTTGTTGTTGTTGTTGTTGTTTGTGCCTGTGGTGGGGCCTTCAACTCAACGCCAAATAATCAGCCCATCTCTCTCTCTTAATTAGTGCCTGCCAGAAGCTACACACACAGAGAGAGAGAGAGAGAGAGAGAGAGAGAGAGAGAGAGAGAGAGAGACAAACACACAGACAGAGATAGACACATACAGACACATACAGACACACACAGCCCTCTGTCTCTAACAATGACCTCACTAAAAGGTTCAAGTAGCCTCGAAGGTGAACCCCTTACCTGTACCCTTAATGATGATGATAATGTTGATGTATGTATGTATGTATGTTAAGAGTCACATTACAATTCGTTTCACCAGGATAAAAGAAATTAAATAGCGGACAAAATTATTAGATATAACCTGACCCCTGCATTGAACTCCCATAGCTCACGTTAAATTAAGATAATAAAAAACAGATAAATAATAAATAGATAATAGGTAGATGGTAAATAGATAATAGACAATAGATAACAAAGAGATAATAAACAGTGAATAGATAATAAATAAATAATAGATGGTAAATAGATAATTGACAATAAATAGATAATAGACATTTCATAAGAGAGATAATAGACAATAAATAGATGATAGGTATAAGGCAAATAGATAATAAACAATAGATAACAGATATGATAGACAATGAATAGATAAATAATAGATATAGGCTTAACTGACCTGACAATAAATAGATAATAGATAAATAATAGATAGGCTGAACTGACCTGACGCGTGCATAGACCCTTAGAGCTCACGTTACCAATTATAATATCCTGGTGACGAGCCTGACTGACTGATTGACTCACTATACAACCAGCCAGGCTTCCATTACACCACCCTGATCTTGTGGGGGTATCTGTTGACCTCATCTGGAGTCACGTGACCTCTCCTGACCTCGCGATATTACCCCCTCATGATGCTTGCTGATGCTCTCTCTCTCTCTCTCTCTCTCTCTCTCTCTCTCTCTCTCTCTCTCTCTCTCTCTCTCTCTCTCTCTCTCTCTCTCTCTCTCTCTCTCTCTCTCTCTCTCTCTCTCTCTCTTTGGTGACACGTGTCTGTCTGGGCTGCAATTTGTTTTTTTATCATGGCTGGTTAGAGAGATAGAGAGAGAGAGAGAGGGAGAGAGAGAGAGAGAGAGAGAGGTGAAGGAAACAAGTGGAGAGAGAAGGAATTGATTGTTGGTGGAAGGAGAGAGAGAGAGAGAGAGAGAGAGAGAGAATGATGTAGTTGGTGATTGTTAAGAAAAGTGGAGGAAAATGATGTAGGAAGAAAAACAATATAATATACGGTGAGAGAGAGAGAGAGAGAGAGAGAGAGCGCGCGCGTTTTCGTGGAAGGAGGACAGAGAAAGAGAGCGTTTTCGTGGAGGGAGAGAGCGTTTTCGTGGAGGGAGAGAGCGTTTTCGTGAGAGAGAGAGAGAGAGAGAGAGAGAGAGAGAGAGAGAGAGAGAGCGAGCTTTCGTGGAGGGAGAAGACAAGAGAAGTGGGAGGCAGGGCTTAATTTGCAGGTTGCATACATATGACTTGCAATTCCTAGACGCTCCCTGTATCATCTTAGTGAAAGGCCCCGTGTGTCAAACCTATGTACAGTCCAAGGCAGAAATTCGGGTCCATCCTAGATTTTTTTTTTTTTGCTAATATGACCAGATAGTTGCATTTTGAACCAGTTTTTTTTTCTTCAACAACGTACGTAATTTACCATATGAGAACTATATCTGTCATCTTTGCATTAAAATTGTATTACAACCACTATAGCTAATACATACGCAGGTGGAAATGAAGCGAACTTATGCTGCCGACTGTACATACACTCCAAGGCAGAAATTGGCTCCATGCACGCGTGTGTAAATATATATAAATGCAGAAAAGGTACAGGTAATTACTATTTTGTGTACATTTCAGTCCTCGTATTTGTTAATTTACACTACCGCTCGTTTGTACGTGTTTACACTTGACCTTACTGGGATGTTTATTGAGATAGTACAAAGTCGAGCCGCTAGGTGTGTGTGTTTACCTTGGAATAATCCTCACAGACTCTGCCTCCAAAAATTAAGAGAAAAAGAAAAGAAAAGAAAAGTAAAGTTGGTAGCTACTGCCATTCTGAGGTGGTTCTTGTGTGTGTGTGTGTGTTTAAACTCTAAATCATTGTGTCCAGTAATCTGACCTGGTTTAACCCATTTCCTCACTTGGTTAATATATTATGATGTTAGAAGAGATAGCATCACTCAGTCTAACTTTCACGGATAGATAACCATGTGTTGTATTTACGTTCATATTTAAATAAGTAACACACACACACACCTCACCTTCCCCCCTACACACACACACACACACACACACACACACACCTGCGATGTTAGCCAAGACTTGCACTCATCTGTATTCCTGCTGTTACACTTAGTCATTGTCTTTCTCTGGGTGCAATGGATGGTTTCTCCTTGTGGTATAGAGTTTTATTATTATTCCTTCCTTCTTCCCCTTTCGTCCTGCATGGCCTGCGTTCACCAATGAGGAGGAGGAGGAGGAGGAGGAGGAGAAGGAGAAGGAGAAGGAGAAGGAGTAGGAGAAGAAGTGTGTGTAGGTACAGTCGCGGTCAAAAATAAGCTCTACCTGCAACGAGTGAATGAAGGTGAGGTATAAGAGAGTAAACCTTATGAACCAATATTGCAGTTACCAACAGTGATTTTATATAGAGTTTTGTACCTTATTTTAGAGTTCGTTTCAATTGAATGTGTGTTGCATTACTATTGATTGTGACTACGTGTGCAACCACCACCAGGATGTGATATTATTAAGGTAGTGTGTGTGTGTGTGTGTGTGTGTGTGTTCGTGTTGGGGAGAGAGTGGACATGTTGATTGTTTGATGTTTGTTTGGTTGGTTAGTTGAATGGATGATTGGTTGGTTGGTTGGTTATTTTGTTTGGTTGGTTGGTTGGTTGGTTGGTTGGTTAGGTGAATGGATGATTGGTTGATTGGTTGGTTAGTTTGTTGGTTTGTTAGTTGGCTGAATGGTTGGTTGGTTTGTTAGTTGGTTGAATGATTGGTTGGTTAGTTAGTTGGATGAATGCATGGATGGGTGTTGGGTGGATGGATGGATGGATGCATGGTTAGTTGGTTGGTCATCATCCTTCTCCCTCCCTCCCTACCTTCCTCCCTTCCTCGGTATATAGAATCGATAGTTGCACTTGACATGAGGTGAGCGTCTTCAACAGGTACACATGACCAAACCTTCTCCCTCACCTCATACCTGCTCTGCTTACCTACCGAGTCTTCTATTAGAAAGGACGCTAACAACCTTCACTACAAACGCACAATGAATACAAACAAACAAACACACATACCAGTTAGAGATATTTATTGCTTTAGTTAGTGCTGAAAGATTTGCAGGATAGAGTACTGTAATTATTTCTTTGGTTAGTGCTGAAATATTTGCAGGATAAAGTAATTATTTCTTTTGTTAATACTGAAAAATTTAATTATCAGTAAGAGATATTTCTTTTGTTAGGGCTGAAAGATTTGCAGGATAGAGTAATTATTTCTATAGCCGTGGTTGGTCTCGGTAATAATGGTTCATAAGATTCACTCAAATGGTTCGCTTTCATTCACCAGAGACAGGAGTTTTGATCATTGGTTATGCTGGTGACGTCTGACCACAGGTGTGTCTATCGTCCTTTCACCCCATCGTTCCCTGTGTGTGTGTTTGTGTCAACCAATCATAACCTGCCGAGTCCTAGAAGCAAATGTCCTATAATAGTTCGTAATAGTGGGTGTCTTGTTACTGTTATTAATGTCCTTTAATTTGTTATGAATGAGTGTTTTGTTACTGTTATTAATGCCCTATAGTTTGTTATGACTAATGTCCTAATAGGCTACTGTTATTAATGTCCTATAGTTTGTTATAATGGGTGTCCTGTTACTGTTGTTATCGTCCTAGAGTTAGTTGTTATAAATGATGTCCTGCGTTATTTATTTATTTATTTATTTATTATTATAATTATTTTTTGTTTTCGTGATGGGAGGTTGGGTAGCTTGTCCTGCGTACGCACCTCGTTTTGCCAAAGGTCAAGAGTGTGTGTGTGTGTAGTCAATCCGGGAGTCCCAGTGGAGTGTTTACATGTAGGGCGTGGATGGGCGTGTGTGTGTTGGGGAAGGGGGGCGCTGTCTCACTCTTGTCCCCCCCCCCCCCACCCCCATTATCACTCACTCACTCACCACAAACACTCACAACTACACAATTTACTCTTACTTAAGGGGACATTCTCTTGTTGGTGATGAATTGGAAGGTCTCTGATTCCTCCAAACTATGCTACGAAACAGATCCCTTATTTGTACTACTGAGGGCGTCTGTTTTCTGGTATAATTAGGAGGAATCAGTAGTCTTCCAATGTACCAAAATAAGAATCTTTATTCCCTTAAGGAACCCTGTGATGTAGTCAGAAAATTGGAGGTAAATGAGTCCTTCAGATATTGCCACGAAACACACACACACCTACGAGTATATGGAAGGAGCTTGTTTCGTGGCATAGTTAGGAGGAATCAAAAGCCTCCAATTCTCATACATGATCACAGGGTTCTTCAGGAGGTAGTACAGTGTAGGTAAATCTGGAGCAACTAATTCCTCCAAACTATTCCAAGCAACAGACCACCATTATTTTTGTTCATTTGGTCCTGTTTCCTGGCACACTTTGGAGGAATTAAGACACTCCAATGTAACAAAAGTATATTACCCACTTAACTGACATACATAAGGGACAGACTCGCCTACCCTATGTATAGTTAACTAGTCCTTCAATATATCTAGATTTGTATAAGAATTGGATAACTTGTAATGAATATAGATTTATTTAGCTTGTTTTTGTGTAATGTGTCATTGGTGGATGAGTTGCTTGTAGAGGAGTAGTTAGAGTGTGTTGGTGAGTGTCAAAAAGGAGGGAGAGAGGCGTGTGTGTGTGTGTGTGTGTGTGTGTGTGTGTCTGGGTTTTCCTAAGGGATGGAAAGGAGGGAGGTGTGTGTGTGTGTGTGTGTGTTTCGGGGTCTCCTTAGGGTGTGTGTGTGTGTGTGTGTGTGTGTGTGTGTGTGTGTGTGGTGTCGGCCATGCATACAAATTTTAGAACACCCCCCAAATATGGCAAGTAAAAGAATCTGTCCCATCACACCGTATAGAGGGGTTGGATATAATAATTATTTCCGAGGTTCCTCACTAAACTACAGTATAATACAAATCAGGAAATAACATCACTTGAAAACGACCGTAAAAAAAATGCCAAACTAAAAATAATATATACACACACTCGATATATACGAGACCTGTCCATCCATCCATCCATCCATCCATCCATCCATCCATCCATCCGTCCATCCGTCCATCCATCCATCCATCCATCCATCCATCAAGATCATGTCCATCCATCCAGCCAGCCGTCCCCTACCTCTTAAAAATCTATTCATCGTAATTTTGACTTGAGAGAGAGAGAGAGAGAGAGAGAGAGAGAGAGAGAGAGAGAGAGAGAGAGAGAGAGAGAGAGAGAGAGAGAGAGAGAGAGAGAGAGTGTGTGTGTGTGTGTATGTGTGTGTGTGTGTGTGTGTGTGTGTGTGTGTGTGTGTGTGTGTGTGTGTGTGTGTGTAAAAAATGTAATGAGGTGTGGAAGTGAGTGATAGGTTAAGGATGAGAGTCTGTATAGGAAAGGTATGGAGGAGGAAGATATAAATGAGGAGGAATAAGAGGAGGAGGAGGAAAGAAAACCCAGACTGGAGAGAGATACAGGATATAGGAAGGAATTTGGAAGAGAAAATGGAGGTCTGGAGGAGGTAGGTAGGAATTTTGACGAGAGAAGGGAATTTGCAAGTAAAATACAGTACCGGTGCCAACACAACACTATCACTTTTAGTCATATTCACCCACTGTGTCTTCCTTCCATACTTACTAACTCCCTTCCTTCCCAACATCCTTTCTTCCTTTCATACTAACTCCCTTCCTTCCCAACATCCTTTCTTCCTTTCATACTAACTCCCTTCCTTCCCAACATCCTTTCTTCCTTTCATACTAACACCCTTCCTTCCCAACATCCTTTCTTCCTTTCATACTAACTCCCTTCCTTCCCAACACCCTTTCTTCCTTTCATACTAACTCCCTTCCTTCCCAACATCCTTTCTTCCTTTCATACTAACTCCCTTCCCAACACCCTTCCTAATTCCTTCACTCTATTCCCTCAATGTAAAAAAAAAAAAAAAAAAAAAAAAAAGTGAGATTTGTGGGAGACGAGGTTCCCACTATTGGAGGCAATGAGTGGGTGGGTGGGTTGAGGGAGGGGAGAGAACAAAAAAGAGGGAAGGGGGATTTAGAGAGGTGGTTGGATGGATAGGGAGGGGGTGATGGGAGAATATTAATGGGTAGGGGGGATCTAGAGAGGGGGGAGGGGAGAAAAAAGGGGAAGCGAAGGTAATAGAGAGGTGGGTGGATAGATAGGGAGGTATAAGTGAACTAGATAAGGCAGGTTTGAAAGAGAAATGGGGGATTCGTTTAGCTGGTAGGTAGATGGGTGGGAGAAATGGGTGGGGAGGAATGATGAAAATTTTGAGCCAGTGTGGGTAGGTGGGTGGGTGGGCGGGCGGGCGGGCGGGCAGGCAGGGAGGAGAAAAAATGGGGATAATTATTGAGACCAGTGGGTGAGAAGGAAAGGAAATGGGGATAATCAGAAGTCTGTAGGTGGATGGGTGAGGAGGAGGAGGAGGAATGGTGTGGGGAGGGAGGAGGAATGCTAGCCTATGTGTGTGTTGTGGGGAGGAGGAATGATGTGTGTGTGTGTGTGTGTGTGTGTGTGTGTGTGTGTGTGTAGGAGGAGGAATTGTGTGTGTGTGTGTGTGTGTGTGTGTGTGTGTGTGTAGGAGGAGGAATGTTATAAGTATAGAGGGTGATAGGAGGGAGAAGGAATGGTATGGGTAGGGGGGGGTTATGGGAGGGAAGGAGGAGGAATAAGGGTGTGTGTGTAGGAGGAATGGTATGGGTAAAGGGGTGATGGGAGGGAGGGAGGAGGAATGGTATGGGTAAAGGGGTGATGGGAGGGAGGGAGGGAGGAGGAATGGTATGGGTAAAGGGGTGATGGGAGGGAGGGAGGAAGGAGGAATGGTATGGCTAGTGGGTGATGGGAGGGAGGGAGGAGGAATGGTATGGGTAAAGGGGTGATGGGAGGGAGGGAGGAGGAATGGTATGGGTAAAGGGGTGATGGGAGGGAGGAAGGAGGAATGGTATGGGTAAAGGGGTGATGGGAGGGAGGGAGGAGGAATGGTATGGGTAAAGGGGTGATGGGAGGGAGGGAGGAGGAATGGTATGGGTAAAGGGGTGATGGGAGGGAGGAAGGAGGAATGGTATGGGTAAAGGGGTGATGGGAGGGAGGGAGGAGGAATGGTATGGGTAAAGGGGTGATGGGAGGGAGGGAGGAGGAATGGTATGGGTAGTGGGTGATGGGAGGGAGGGAGGGAGGAGGAATGGTATGAGTAAAGGGGTGATGGGAGGGAGGGAGGGAGGAGGAATGGTATGAGTAGGGAGGGAGGAAGGGAGAGGGAGCCATGAGTAACCTTGAGGGGTATATGAGGACACTGCCTTTTGCTGCCATTGTTGTGTATTCATGAGTGTGTGTTGATGATGGATGGGTGGTCGGTGGTGTGTACTTGAACATACATACAGATACACTCTCGATATCTACACCTACAGGTAGCCACAGAAAGTACAAACCACCTCCTGATCTACACAACTACAATTCTTTTTTTCTTTCAATGACCATGCCACGGTAGCCCAGCCTCAGGCCCCTACATCTCTGAGTGGGGTATTATTGAACTTGGATGTTGCATTTTACTTTTAATCTTAAGTCTCGTCCACACAATCGAGCAGTGCCCAAACCCGGTTCAATACACACGTTTGGTAGTAGGGTGGGTGGCAGGCAGGATAGTGTGGAGTCTGCCGGGAGCTGCTCCATCTGGTAACACTGCCAAAAAGGCGAGAAAAAAAAAGCTCACCGTCGATCGTGTAGAGACTGTAAACGAACCTAAGACCAAAATTACGCAGCTAATGACTTATTTGCAGATTATAAACACTGAAATGAAATGTTCGCGAAACGTTTATCAAAACTCTAACGGCACTTTAAATAATGTAGAAGGGAATCGGTGCATTTTCGCCAGATGTAAAAATAATGATGACATTAATAAAACACTCACTCTAGTTGCCTTCACTGCCTCACACTATAATGATTCTGTTATGGTTCAGACAGAGACTTGGGACGAGACACACATCTAGATAATACACAGATAGGTAGAGAAACTTTTGACAAGGACATTATGTAAAAGAAGGACAAGGATAGAATAACTTAATACAAAATATTATGATATAGCCTTGACAATATAAATACAATAATAGAAAATAGTTGTAGTAGAGTAGTTGTAGTAGTAGTAGTAGTAATAGGAGTAGTATTAGTAGTATATTTTGAGCATTAATTGTTCTTGATTACGTTTCTCAAAAATAACAATAAATAAAGGAAATAGAATACATAATAATGATAATAATAGTAATAATAATAATAATAATAATGATGATAATAAAAAAGATATATTATCCTAGACCCTTGGAGTTGATGAAGCTTCCTTGGCTGTTCTCATAAAAAGGGTTGAATAAATTAATAGGTAATGTCATAGTCTTTCCTTTATGGTCCTAAACAGAGTCAGTCCCTTTGCTTAGCCTCACCAGATACTCTATAAAGCATCCAAGCCCCTCTCTTTTATTATTCCTTCCTTTATTATATTTTTCGTTATTCCATTATTATCCTTTTCACGCTTCTCTCATCTCCTCTTTATATATCTCCACAACCCTCTCATTCCTTCACTCTCCTCTCCCTACTTTCCTCTCTCCCTTTCCCTCCTTTCCTCTCTCCCTTTCCCTCCTTTCTCTCTCCCTTTCCCTCCTCTCCTCTCCTCTCCCTCCTTTCCTTTCCTCTCCTCTCCCTTTCCCTCCTTTCTCTCCTCTCCCCTCCCTCCATTATCCTCTCCCTTTCCCTCCTCTCCTCTCCTCTCCTCTCCTTTCCCTCCTTTATCCTCTCTCCCTTTCCTCCCTTCCGTCCATTATCCTCTCCTTTCCCTCCATTATCCTCTCCTCTCCTTTCCCTCCATTATCCTCTCCTCTCCCTTTCCCTCCATTATCCTCTCCTCTCCCTTTCCTTCCTTTCTCCACTCCCTTTCCTTCCTTTCTCCTCCCTTTTACATCTCCTCTCCTCCTTCCTCTCGTCCTTTCCCTTCCTTCACACCTCTCCCTTTCTCCCCCTCTTAGTGAGTGAGCTTGTG
>JAWQEG010002722.1:2500-30360 GCA_033782935.1 Petrolisthes cinctipes
GCATATGTTGACCTTCAGTGTGTGTGTGTGTGTGTGTGTGTGTGTGTGTGTGTGTGTGTTAGAGCGATATATACCACTGGGAGAACACACACACACACACACACACACACACACACAGTTAAAGGTATACAAAGGCAAAGACAGAAGAGTATGAAAGAAGGGAGGGTGAGAACATGTGTGTGTGTGTGTGTGTGTGTGTGTGTGTGTGTGTGTGTGTTAGATCGCTATACAGACACATACATACACACAAAGAGAAGGTAAGTATTAACCAGCACACACTCTTATTTCAGTTACTACACACACACACACACACACACACACACACACAAAGAGTAAGTATTATCCAACACACACACACACACACAAAGTATGAACCAACCAACCAACCCGAACATTTTAGGTTAATTTGGAATGACCACCATGACAAGTGTTCCATCTGTCAATCCTCAGCCCAGGGTGTGTGTGTATCTGTTCTTGTTCATTATGTTATTGTACAGTTGGCAGCATATGTTCGCTTGTTCCCTTGGCACTATGAATCGCAACTAGCCGAGCTTTGATGATTCGAACAACTAACTGTGTGTGTTGTAGGGAGACATACCATTGTTCCAACCTTTGCGATTCATCTTGCCTGCCTGGATTCGTATAACTCAATTTTCTGACTACATCACATTATCCCTTGAGACATTCGGTCGGATTTTGCTACTCATGACTTGGACTGCACACCGCATGTTTGTGGTTTATGTTATATTTGGCATAGTTGTATATTTATTTATTATTATTATTATTATTATGCGGAATTATTTTACGTATATGGTATATTATTATTGATATGTAATTCAATATTCCTTTTTTTCTCTCTCTCTCTCTCTCTCTCTCTCTCTCTCTCTCTCTCTCTCTCTCTCTCTCTCTCTCTCTCTCTCTCTCTCTCTCTCTCTCTCTCTCTCTCTCTCTCTCTCTCTCTCTCTCACATAGGTCCAGCCAATCAGAGAGCCAGTTACTCTTTGTTGGGAAGTGAAATTAGTAGTACTGACTTGGAGAAAGACTTAGGTGTACTGATCAGCAGTGACCTCAAATTCTCCAAGCAGTGCCTCGAAGTAGAGAAGAAAGCCCAGAGGCTTCTTGGTTACATAAAGAGGCAATTTAGATTTAGAAACAAAGAGATAGTCCTCACTCTGTACAATTCTTTGGTTCGGCCACATCTGGAATATGCTGTGCAGTTCTGGTCGCCGACTCTCAAGAAAGACATTGCGAGGCTTGAGAGAGTCCAGGCTAGGGCCACCAAACTGATCCCATCAATTAAGCACATGGGCTACTAGAGAAGGCTGCAGGCACTAGGTCTCTTCTCATTAGAGACGAGACGCTTGAGAGGTCAACTAATTGAAGTTTTCAAAATCCTTCGTGGATATGAAAACATTGATTATCAGTGCCTGTTTAGCTTAAACACTAATGTAACTAGAAACCATGGATGGAAACTAGACTTGAAACGCTTCCGCCATAATACGTTAGGTAATTTCTTCACATATAAAATCTGCAATGTCTGGAATCAGCTACCAGCAGAGGTAGTTGATAGTTCCTCGATAGAGCAGTTCAAGAAACAGTTAGACAAAGTTCTGCCAAGCCTGTTAGAGTTAAAGTGATTGTTTCCTCCTTTCCTGTACAAAAATTTCCTAGTCCGGCCTTTTTTCCTCCGGGTTAGGTACATTTCCATTTCCTAACCCGCATTGCGGGTGGGAGAGGTGGGTGGGGAGAGCCTTCTCTTTACTATACTTTTCTCTCACTATTAGTTAGCAACTGCTACTACACCTACGGTACCTCCTTGGTATGGGTCGTAAGACCTTTTGAGGTGCTATTTGTCCTTGTAACTCCTTGTAACTCTCTCTCTCTCTCTCTCTCTCTCTCTCTCTCTAAGGAGGCAAGCAGACATTCCTCTCCCTTGATCTCCTCTAATCTCCCTTCCTCCCATTCATCCTCCACCGCATGCACCCCCCTCCACACACCCCCATCACTCCCCTCCCCCCCTCATCACTCCCCTCCACCCCTCCCCCCCAATCACATTCAGAAAGTGGTATGGGAGAGGGGGGGGGATGGGGGAGAGTAGGTAGGGGACTGGGGGTGAGGGATGGGTTGTAGGAAAGAGGGGATGGGTTGGGAGGTGAAAAAGTGGGAAGAGGGATAAGGGAATTAGGAGAAAGAGGGGAGGGGATTGGAAGTGAGAATGTGGAAAGAGGGATTAGAGTGTGAGGGGAACAGGGTTGTGTTGTGTTGGGTTGTGTTGTGTTGTGTTGGGTTGTGTTGTGTTGTGTTGGGTTGGGTTGTGTTGGGTTGGGTTGTGTTGTGTTGGGTTGGGTTGGGTTGGGTTGTGTTGGGTTGGGTTGGGTTGTGTTGTGTTGTGTTGGGTTGGGTTGTGTTGTGTTTTATTTGATTGTGTTGGGTTGGGTTGTGTTGTGTTGGGTTTGGGTTTCGGGGGGATGGGTGTATCGTGAATCAGTCAGGTGTGTTGTGTTGGGTTGGGTTGTGTTGTATTGTGTTGTGTTGTGTTGGGTTGGGTTGGGTTTGGGTTTCGGGGGGATGGGTGTATCGTGAATCAGTCAGGTGTGATGTGTTGTGTTGGGTTGGGTTGGGTTTGGGGGGGAGGGGATGGGTGTATCGTGAATCAGTCAGGTGTGTTGTGTTGGGTTGTGTTGTATTGTGTTGTGTTGTATTGTGTTGGGTTGTGTTGGGTTGTGTTGGGTTGGGTTGTGTTGGGTTGGGTTGTGTTGTGTTGGGTTGGGTTGGGTTGGGTTGTGTTGGGTTGGGTTGGGTTGTGTTGTGTTGTGTTGGGTTGGGTTGTGTTGTGTTTTATTTGATTGTGTTGGGTTGGGTTGTGTTGTGTTGGGTTTGGGTTTCGGGGGGATGGGTGTATCGTGAATCAGTCAGGTGTGTTGTGTTGGGTTGGGTTGTGTTGTATTGTGTTGTGTTGTGTTGGGTTGGGTTGGGTTTGGGTTTCGGGGGGATGGGTGTATCGTGAATCAGTCAGGTGTGATGTGTTGTGTTGGGTTGGGTTGGGTTTGGGGGGGAGGGGATGGGTGTATCGTGAATCAGTCAGGTGTGTTGTGTTGGGTTGTGTTGTATTGTGTTGTGTTGTATTGTGTTGGGTTGGGTTGTGTTGGGTTGGGTTGGGTTGTGCTGTGCTGTGCTGTGCTGTGCTGTGCTGTGTTTGGTTGGGTTGTGATGTGTTGTGTTGGGTTGGGTTGGGTTGGGTAAGGTTATGTTGTGTTGTATTGTGTTGTGTAGTGTTGTGTTGTGCTGTGCTGTGTTGGTTTGGGTTGGGTTGGGTAAGGTTATGTTGTGTTGTATTGTGTTGTGTAGTGTAGTGTTGTGTTGGTTGGGTTGGGTTGGGTTTGGGGGGGGAGGGGATGGGTGTATCGTGAATCAGTCAGGTGTGGCAGGTGTGGCGGGACATGCCAAGTGGAGGTGTTGTGAACGCCTCATAAATACCCAAGTTGAGCTGTGTAGTGCTAGGAAGAGGTGGAGGAAGGGAGAGAGGGATGGAAGGGGCGTGGAGGGGGTGTGGAAGGGGTGTGGAGGAAGTGAGAGAAGAGGGGAGGGGAGGGGAAGTGGAGGAAAGCGAAGAGGGATGGAAGGGGCGTGGAGGGTGTGCAGGAAGGGGAGGAGGGATGGAAGGGGCGTGGAGGGTGTGTGGAAGAAGTGATGGATGGAAGGGGTGTGGAGGAAGTGAGAGAAGAAGGGAGGGGAGGGGATGGGAAGTGTAGGAAAGCGAAGAGGGATGGAAGGGGTGTAGAGAGCAGGGGTAGAGGAAGTGAAGCAAGAAGGAGGGGATGTGGATGAAGGGGGAGAGGGATGGAAGGGGCGTGGAGGGGGTCTGCAAGAAGGGGGGGAGGGATGGAAGGAGCGTGGAGGAGATGTGGAAGAAGTGATGGAAGGGGTGTGGAGGAAATGATGGAAGAAGGGAAGGAGGGGTTTTGGAGAAAGGGGAAAAGGGATGGAGGGGAGGGATGGAGGTGTGTGGAGGAAGTGAGACAAGAAAGGTGGGGATGTGGAGGAAGGGGAAGAGGGATGGAGGGGCGTGGAAGGGGTGTGGAGGAAGGGAGGCAAGAAGAGAGGTGCCGTGAAGGAATGGGAAGAGGAGCTATGGAAGAACTGAGGCAAGAAGGGTGGAGTAAGGGTAGAAGGGATGGAAGAGATGTGGAGGAAAGGGGAGAGGGATGGAGGGGAGGGGTAGGAGGGGCGTGCATGGAGAAAGGGAGAGGGGTATTGGGGACTTGGAGGTGGATGGGAGTGAGGGGGAAGGGTACTGGAGGGGTAGAGAGGGAGAGGTGTTTGAAGATACAGGAGGGGATTCAGGATGTGTGTGTGTGTGTGTGTGTGTGTGTGTGTGTGTGTGTGTGTGTGTGTGAAGAGGTAGAGAGAAAGGGAGGGAAGGAAGGTATGCAGAAGAAGACAGATGGTGCAGAGAGAGAGAGAGAGAGAGAGAGAGAGAGAGAGAGAGAGAGAGAGAGAGAGAGAGAGAGAGAGAGAGAGAGTGTGTGTGTGTGGAGTGGTAAAGAGAATGAGAGGGAAGGAGGGTGTGCCGAAAAAGACAGATGGTGTAAAAAGGAAGGGAGGGAATATGAAGAGCAAGAGAAAGGTAGAGAATTGAACTGAAATAATTTATTGACTCTAATATGACTGGTTGAAAATTCACACACACACACACACACACACACACACACACACACACACACACACACACACACACACACACACACACACACACACACACACACACACACACACACACACACACACACACACACACACACACACTCAGTCTGAATACTACTTTTATGTTCGAATACAATGCTACTTTCATTATTGACAAACAAACAAACAAACAAACAAACAGACAGACACACACGCAAACAGAAAAAAGCGAGGTACAAAAACCGGACCGGATTAACCCTTGAACAATGGTATGGTGTGGCGGAGTATGACACGTGTTAAAAATATATACAGTACATAAATAAAGGTGTGTGTGTGTGTGTGTGTGTGAGAGAGAGAGAGAGAGGAGAGAGAGAGAGAGAGAGAGAGAAGAGAGAGAGAGAGAGAGAGAGAGAGAGAGAGAAGCCCTTATAGTTTTTATTGGAGTTAATGTATGTGTGTGTGTGTGTGTGTGTGTGTATATATATGAGAGAGAGAGAGAGAGAGAGAGAGAGAGAGAGAGAAAGAGAGAGAGAGAGAGAGAGAGAGAGAGCGAGAGAGAGAGAGAGAAGCCCTTATAGTTTGTATTGGAGTTAATGTATGTGTGTGTATATATGAGAGAGAGAGAGAGAGAGAGAGAGAGAGAGAGAGAGAGAGAGAGAGAGAGAGAGGAGAGAGAGAGAGGAGAGAGAGAGAGAGAGAGATTAAGAGAAACCTTTGTTATAATCACCATCATTAGTAATAAACTCGTACACTAAAGCCAAACTACCTATTCTACGCTTTCAAAATAGCGTGTTGGTTGGAGGTGTAGCATTGTATTAACCCTCATGTTAGAAACCGTAACATATCGAGTGGTTAGATACATTAGCTGACACAGAACATTTATCCCATGAATTTGGAATAAGCTGCTAAATCTAGAAGTCTTATCTTAACCCTATCACCCTTCTTGATAAGAGTCCCCAAGACCCCTATTGTGGTCAGAATTCGCCATTACTCCTCTCTGTGCGACACGTTTCACACGTCTCTTCGTAGCTCCAGTCTTCACTACTATTGAAACGATAAGTTCGCACAGAGTATTTTTTCGTGGGCCGCCGCCTAAATATTTGTGTTTAGATGATTATTCTATGCTTTTTCTATTATTATTCTATGATTTACTATGTTATTCTATTTTGTTATATCACCACGGTCTAGTGCCCGTAGACATTATGGTGAGAATATGACGCTACCTAGTGCCCGTAGGTACAGTCATTGTATTATAACTGATATTATAACTAAGATCATAACTAAGGTCATAACTAATATTATACATTAGTTTGTGTTCTTTCCCTATGTTGTAGGTTTATTTATAATAAACTTCACACTCCGCTCGGTTTTCTGTCCCGAGTCGGCTTATCTATGGAGGTCTGATTATTTTTGTTTGTTTAGGACCTCTCAATCAGTTGTGTGCGGCCCACATTATCTTCACAACTTTTGTTTATTTTACCTATTCGTAGTTTTGTCTATCCACAGGGAAAAGTATGCTCCTTGTTTTACTACTTGCATGCCCTATTTGCTTGACTTGGGTGGAAGAAGCTAAGGAGGTCCCTTCAGCTTCTCGCCCTTTTTGCACTTCACTCTCCCTTTTACGTAAGGCTTGGACTAGGACCAAAAGGGCGTCCTTGTCTAGGCAAGTAACGAACGCAACCGGCTCCCGTCCCTTTGGCTCCTGGTGCCCCTTCTTATACAATGGGTTCAGTTGCCACTGGTCGGTCGACAGCCCCCCTTATTAAGGGAGTTCCCTTCAGGAACACAGGTTGCTATCAGTGGGGACCACACGTTGACGTTTCTTTCACGTGCCACTGATCGCAGGGTTACCTCCTTTAGAGAGGCTCCCTAGCGAGGGAAACACCCAACTCATACCACCTACAGTGGCTTAGGTTGAGGTAGTTTCCCCAGGACGTCAACCCAACCCCTGGCCTTACCCTAGGGGTGGGTAGTCACATCTAGCGAGGGAAACACCCAACTCATACCACCTATAGTGGCTCAGGTTGAGGTAGTTTCCCCAGGACGTCAACCCCACCCCTGGCCTTACCCTAGGGGTGGGTAGTCACATGAGCACACAGTCAGGTCAGTCTGACCTTCGTACTGTTGTAGCGCTGGTGGAGGTACACCAGGGAGCCGGTTCGGTAGTATCTCCCTCCTCACGTACCTCCCCCCCGGTCAATTCCGGTGTTCCGGACCTCGCCCATATGATAACATAGCTTATCTGGGTCTGGGATGAACCCATTCACGACATTCGGGAATTTTTTCCTCACCCAGCTCCTCTTTCTTGCCTTTTCTCCTGTTCATATTACGATTCCTTTCGTTCCTTCCACGTCTCTTACGGGTCCGACCTCGTCTCTTACAAGGCGAGTCCCGTGTCCTCCCTCACTAACGGTTCCTTCCCCTCTTCATCCGGCTCCTCCAGTTCCTGCCCCGCTCTCTACTACTCGCTCTTCCCCCCACCCCCCTCACGCTCGTCACCCTGTCACTCAGTCTCCCTCCCATACACCTCCCCTTCCTCCCCCTTCGGCTCAGTTATCTGTTATCATTCCTTCTACACAGAGTCTATTTACATACTGTTTTGCCTCGTCCCTACCCGCCTATTCCTCACGGTTCCGATTCTTCTCTTCGTTTTTCTTCTACTCCTGTCATTGATTTTCTTCAGTCAATTATTCCTTCTTCTGTTTTTCATCCTTTTCTTTCCCGTCCTCTTCCACTCCCTTCTTCCCCCCCATTGGCTCACATCTCTCATACTCCCGTTACTGTGAGGTCCTCCCCTCCTCCCCGTCATCTCCTTCCTGCTTATCAGCTGCCTGCCTCTTCTGTCACTCTCCCTCCCGTTATTACCCATTCTATTTCTACCTCGGTTCCTCTCCCTTCGGTTCCGGGTCCCTCAGTTTCTCTCCCTCCTCCTTTTATTACTCTTGAATGGGGCCCTCTACCACCTTCTTACTCAGTACTACGGAGGGATGGGAAGTTGGTCGCCCTCTGTCCTGTATCTACGGACACGTCACGCCTGCGACAGGACGTGAATGTTGTTTTGTGCCAAGATACCTCGGAAAATGAGAGTACAAATTTTCTTTGTAAAACCAAGCCAGTGGCTGAGAGTTCCCTTCAGGAACTGAAGTCGTCATCAGCAAGTATACCTCGATAGTCGCAACCTCGAGCTGCTCTTTAATACTATCACTACTACTCATTTGTACGACCTTCAACCAGTTTTGGTTCCTACATGACTGTAGGTAAAATATGGATCAACCTTCCCGCCTCTAGGTTACCACGGGGTGTATGGATTCCATGACACCCCGTCTATTACCTACGATTAGACTCAATCAGTAATAAAACTGCTTAGAGTACAATAGCGGGAGGTGGGTTAATCTCTAACCCCTTTTGAGAGTTCCTTTCAGGAACCTAGGTTGTCCTCAGCAGGGGGATTCATAGTAGTTGCCAGACTCGTGCAGTGGTGTAAAGAAATAGCCTTAAACAACTTTCACTACTGCTCCATTATGCAACTCTCACCGCCCCCCCCCCCCCACCATAGTTTCGTTCTTCATCAACTGATTGGGTCGAATCAGGGTCAACCTTCCCACCCCTGGGCTGTGCCTCAGGGTGGGTGGGTGCGTCCCGTAGCAAACATATACTACCTCCAGTGAGTAACAGACAGGAGTTACCCAGGTAGAGGTGCATAAGGATGCGGACATAATCCATCCTCACTTTTCGCACACTTACTCCTAGGTCATTGATGTTGATCTTCACACATTCAGGGAATTCCCACATTTTGCACCCCGGGTTTATCTGGGCTGGGGATAACCCTGTCTTCTGGCCTCTTTTATGAAATTAAGCCAGTTGCCTGGGGCTCAGCTCCTCCTCTCAAATAACACTGGCTACGACTTTTTAGAGGTTCGCCGTACTACTCCGGCAACACCGGGTTTGAGGTAACCCTCCTTCAATGTCACCTCGCCCTTGTCTTCCCAGAAGGGTAGGAACTGCCTCAACAGTGGTGGGATGCACCAATGGTGTTAGCTACGGCCATCACCAAGACTGAAGAAGTGGGCTGGGATCCAAACCACCTAATACTTCCTTCTCAGTCATCCTACCTACATCAGGACAACCTCGCCCTGCGATCAACCTGTTATGTCCTAGACCACATAGGGTTCATCAGGTCCTTATTGTTGGTCCTTACAATGTCGGTGACTTCTACCCTCATTACTTTGGGAGCGAGGTCTTACCACCTCACTGAATGAGTGTCCTCACTTTCACGTGACATTCCCATACCAGGCAATGTTGTATTGTATTTTGACCTTTCCCTCACCTTCTCCAGGTGTCAAGGGGTATCACGGTTGGTGAACATATTTTTCGCAGCCCTGGTTATTCCTCTCAGGTAGTTAAAACGCCATCGAATGTACCTGGTGGTCAACCAATGGGTAACTATCATTCCTCAGATCTTTCCGAGACGGGCTCCTCGGTTCCTCATTAGAGTATTAAGCCATTTGGTTTAAATTGGAATTCCCGGTTTGACATGTCACGTGGCTGCCCACAACTACGTACATTGTGGTGGGACAAACACATAATTATCAAGGGACAAAAAATTTTTCTCCTGTTTCTACTTTTAAACCCTCATTTGTTTATTACGTCTGATATCTTCAAGGTGGACAACTCCTCCATTGAGGTATATCAACAGTCAAGACACCTCACACTCACACACCCTCTGATCACTCTCGGAACGACGCCACCTCAGAGCTAGTTCATGAGAGTTTATAACACACGGCCTCATTGCCGCACGAGGGAAATATGTGAGCGAATGTTATAACGTTTCAAAACGTTCTCGGGGCTGTAACAACCTAAAATTCGGGTTTTCCAGTCGCTGGTCTACCTGACGTAAACATTTTTACGTCTCCTTTTCTCATAGTGACTCTCAGGTGGTCACCATATGTCTCCGAAATGTCAGTCATTCTATACCAAGAATGAGACAGAGGTTCCCTAACCTGTACTGACAGAGGGTTTCATTTATGTGTGTCTTCCAGTGGTGAGGCAAATATTGGTGTCCCGAAAATTTTCACAATATTTGTTTATTTGTGATTTTGCAGAACTTTTCCAGACATATCAGTTAACTGCTTTGACCCACCAGTCTCCTTTACTGTTTGGCTCAAAAATTTTCAAAAGCATATTTTTCACCTTCACGGTGGTCCATACCAAATTCAAACAAACCAATGTTAAACTATACAGCACCGGGTGTTACCTACCTTCCTACTAAGCTGCACATGGCACCCATTGTGTCATGTCCAAGCTCTCAGGGATGATATTACGGCCACCCTAGGTCTCTCCTCGGATCGCCTGTTTTGTATTCTCATGACGAGGAAACATAGATTGGCAAGATCTGTGTCTCGTACACTATACTCATTCAATTGGGGGTGGGTTTAACTATGTCCTTAACCTTTCTTCGCATGCACTCCACATAGGGGATGCAGGCGATGATCTATTGGGGCTTCGGCTTACCCTCTTTGATGACTTTTATTAAGGCTCAGGACGGGCTTGGCGTTACGCTCACGACACTGTCCCAGGAGGCCTCGTGAGATTTAAAGTTCGCCTCCTGCCCCGTTGGGGAGCTGACCAATTATTTGTCACTCCACAGCCCCACTCTAGCAGGGGGTCTGGATGCATTCACAGGGGACTGGAGTTGGTGGAAATTCCTTTATGCTTTCCCCCTACTTCAACTTCCCTTCTCACTTCTCACCAAAGTGGTCAATGGACTTCGGTCCTACGGGGGTGGGTTCTCCTCATCGTCCCGTATTGGCCTGCTCAACCGTGGTTCGGAAGAGTGAAGGCCAGGTGTCCGAACCCACTGTTTCTGGGGTCGGCTTGCCGGTTCACAGAGGTAACTTCACCGATGCTGTTGTCCTTATGACTACATGCTTGGACTTTTTCCGGAGAGCCTTAATGTATTTTTTTAATAGTCAAACATCTAATTTGATGCTTAAATCTCTCCGGCCAGCATTGGTGAAATAGTACGAGTCGTGCTGGAGGAGACTTCAATCATATATTAAAATTAATTCCTTGACTTACATTTCCTCCAGCACACCTCTCACCTTTTTGGCCTGGTTGGTGGTCTCCACCAACAGGGCCCCGGCGACTGTGGCAGCTCATCAAGCTGCAATTACGGACCAGTTGCACTTTGGTTTCTATTTTACTATACATGCGAGGGCGGTGACCATGCTTAAACGTGGTCTCCGTGCCTCGCTACCTCGTCAAAGACAACGGGTCCCCTCATGGTCACTTCACAAGGTGTTACACTAGGTGGCCTTTTAGGATATGGAACAACTTTCAGAGGTTCAAATTTTCTATAAATCAATTTTCTCCTGTCAATAGCGAGTGGTTTTCGAGCATCTCAATTAGCTGCTCTTACTCGTCATTTACCACTTTTGCTTCAGTTATGTCATGGGTTACAATTACATCCTCTCCGGCTTTTCTAGCTAAAAACGAACAGTCTGATGAGTTGCTCCGTCCTTTAAAACTACCTAGTTTCCTGCCTAGGGGGGCTCGCCACCACTTATGCCTGGCTCACGCACTGAGAGATTATATGTTAACTATCCCAGATGCCTCCTTTGATCATTTGTTCATTAATCTTATGTCGGATAGGCATCTGGCGACGAGGTCAGTGTCGAGAGCCTTATGCTATGCAAGATAATTTATTTGGCTGACCCTGGTCATGATACCAAAGCCCATTCCATCAGGGGCTTAGCAGCTTCCTTAGCATTCCTACGGACGCACTCTTTAGAGGAAGTGCAGTCACTAAGGGGCTGGGCATCGGCGTCATCATTTAGATCACGTTATCTCATGCATGACGCCCAAGACATATCTTTTGTGGCCCTCACGACACTGACACAGGTGTCCTCAGTTAATCTTTCGCCTCCTTCCCCGTCAGGGAGCTCGGCTCTCATGCAAAAAAGGGGAGGGGGGGGGAATGTTACATGAGACTCCACCAGGCATAATGATGGTACTAATTACAAATAGTAACTCTAAAATTGATAAGTAGTTCATTAAAACTATGTAATAAGATAAGGTAAAGCAATATGTTACTATTGACTACCTTTTATTACTATAAATTACTTTTCATCCAAATACTTAGGCGGCGCCTGCCACATACAGCATACCTCCCGCCTCCAGCTTGTCATGCTCCAACCAACACGCTATTTTGAAAGCGTAGAATACAAAGGTTGTAGAGGTCAGTATTGTCCTCTAAACCGGTATTTCTGCGCTTCAAAATAGCGTGTTGTTTACGTCCCTCCCTTCCTCCCGCTGGCTGTACTGTCCTTGGGAATGGTAATGGCGAATTCTGACCACAATAGGGGTCTTGGGGACTCTTATCAAGAAGGGTGATAGGGTTAAGATAAGACTTCTAGATTTAGCAGCTTATTCCAAATTCATGGGATAAATGGTCTGTGTCAGCTAATGTATCTAACCACTCGATATGTTACGGTTTCTAACATGAGGGTTAATACAATGCTACACCTCCAACCAACAACCAACACGCTATTTTGAAGCGCAGAAATACCGGTTTAGAGGACAATACTGACCTCTACAACCTTTGTAATGTGTATCGTCAGAGAAGGCCATAGATTGGAGAGAGAGAGAGAGAGAGAGAGAGAGAGAGAGAGAGAGAGAGAGAGAGAGAGAGAGAGAGAGAGAGAGAGAGAGAGAGAGAGAGAGAGAGAGAGAGAGAGAGAGTTACAAGGAGTTACAAGGAAAAGAAGTACCCTAGGGGACCTTACGATCCATACAAAGAGGGTACCTGTGGGTTTAGTTGCGCAAGTAGGCGACCGTCCTCGAATGTGTCATGTGAAACCATCAAGGAACACTCGCACAACGGCTTAAACACCTAGACAGTGGTTTAAGGCTTTGTCTAATCTGGACTTGAACTGATCCACAGAGTTGCTGTTGACTACATCAGCAGGAAGCGCGTTCCAAGTACCGCAGATGCTGTATGTAAAGAACTTACCACACAGATCACGGTTGTAACGCTTCAGTTCAAGTTTGTAGCCATGATTCCTGGTTGTGCCCTCACTGAGTTGGAAAATGTCCCTGTAGTCTACATTGTCAAAGCCTCGTAGTATTTTAAACACTTCGATAAGCTGACCACGCAGTCTCCGGGTTTCCAAAGAGAACAGATCGAGTTCTACCAACCGCTCTTTATAGCTCTTGTGTCTAAGAGAGGGTATAAGTTTGGTTGCCCTGGCTTGCACTCGTTCCAATCTAGCGATATCCTTTCGGTAAGAAGGACTCCAAAACTGGACTGCATACTCCAGGTGCGGTCGGACAAGGGAATTGTACAGACAAAGTACTATCTCCTTGTTCCGGTATCCAAACTGTCGCTTTATGTACCCTAACATCCTTTGGGCTTTCTTCTCAGCCTCAATACACTGCTTTGAGAACTTGAGGTCGCTAGTGATAGTTACACCCAAGTCTTTCTCAGTATCAGTGCTTACGAGAGCATTGCCCTTAAGGTTATACTCTGTTCGGGGGTTTCTGTGGCCTATATGCATAACTTTGCATTTGTTCACGTTAAATGGCATTTGCCACGTGTCAGACCACTCCCCGATCTTCCTAAGATCTTCTTGTAAGCGGGTAGTATTTCCTTCTTTCGCGACATTCATACCAAGCTTAGTATCATCAGCGAATTTGGAAATCTTGGCAACCATGTCACCATCCACGTCATTAACATAGATGATAAACAGTAGTGGTCCCAGAACAGAACCTTGGGGAACACCGCTAGTAACGGGCACCCACTCTGAAGCCTGTCCATTCACTACCACCCGCTGCCGTCTGTCACTTAGCCAGTTCTCTACCCAATTTGCCACATTTCCGTCTATGCCCAGTGCACGCACTTTCCGAAGGAGGCGGCGGTGGGGTACCTTATCAAAGGCTTTCTGAAAGTCTAAGTAGACAACATCGACCGCTTTATCCCGATCATGCTCACTGAAAACAAAATGGAAGAATTCCACCAGATTTGTGAGGCATGACCGGTGCTGCCGGAACCCATGCTGGGAACCCCTCAGTAGCAAATTTGATTCTAAGTGTGCTGTTATTTTGTCCACCATGATGCTCTCCATGAGTTTACAGACTATCGAGGTTAAACTGATGGGTCTGTAGTTTGACGGTTGGCTAGCATCTCCCTTCTTGAAGATAGGAGTCACCTCTGCCTCACGCCAGTCTCTAGGAACGCATCCAGTCTGGATTATCCTGTTGAAGACCATGCACAGGTGCCGTGATACTTCACCATGCACTTCTTTCAACACTCTAGGTAAGGGGGGACTTGTTTGCTTTTAATTCGATTATTTTTCTCTCGATTTCTTCTTGGGTGAAGACCATTGACTCCAACTTCTCACTGAAGGAGTCCAAAGGTTCGGGAATGGGACCACTCTCCTCAGAGAACACTGAAGAGAAGTACTCATTTAAGAGGTTAGCATTTTCTGCATCAGAGTGCATCAATGCTCCATCCTCATTCACCAAGGGACCGATCCTGCGTCGGATTGGTTTACGGCCATTCACATAACTGAAAAACTCCTTGGGGTTCTCTTTGCAGAGTCTAGCCACACGGACCTCCTCAGCACGCTTAGCCGCCCTTATTTTGGACTTCACATTTCGATTCAGTCTTCTATGACCGTCAAAGTCCCCAGATGTCTTCGCTCGACGATACGCAGTTCTCCTCTCCCTTAGTAGGTTACGGATTTCCCGATTAAACCACTTAGGTTGAATGAACTTCTGACCTGTTCCCTTCAGAGGAATAAAGCGCGACTGAAGTTCCATGAAGGAAGACAAGAATGACCTCCACAGATCATCAGCACTCTCTCCCTCCTCTAGTTCCATTTCAGCAACGCCTTCACGAAGACCTGCAAAGTCCGCTCTCCCCATGTCTAATTTTCTATGCACCGGGGTCACGGACTCCATATTAGGGACCTTAACTGAAAATCTTATAAGCTTGTGGTCGCTTCCACCTATTTCTTCATTTACAGAGAGGTCTTGAATGATGTCATCCTCGGAGGTGAGGACCAAGTCGAGTATGTTAGCACCTCTTGTTGGCTCCCTTACCCATTGAGTGAGGAATTCATCATTTACAAACTCCAAGAGTGGTGTGTTCTCGGCAGAGGGCTCTCTGGTTTCCCAGTCAACATGTGTGTTGAAGTCCCCCATAAGGATGCACACCCTGCCATCCACTAGTTCACCCAGCAACTGGTATAGGTCCCTGTCCATCTCATTGAGTTGTCCAGGGGGTCTATAAAGCAGCAGGGTTCTGTATTTTGCAGTGCCTATTTCTAGGTCAACTCCAAGGAGCTCGTGGTTCGATGTGATGTTGCAGGTCATCGATTTGATGGAGTTCTTTACATACAACAGCACACCACCACCCCCTCTGTCCTCTCTATCTTTGTGGAAGAGTTGGTAGCCTGGAATCACGAATTCCCCTTCAAGATCTCTGTCTGAGGTTCTCAACCATGACTCCGTTATGGCCACCATCTCGGGTTCCTCTGTCGCAACGAGGGCCCGCAGTTCCAAAAACTTGTTTCGGATGGACCTGGCGTTGAACAATAGAACCTTCAGGGAACCCCCAACTGCAGGGCTCCCTATACTCTTCCGTTTCCCGGTTTGGTAATTGTCTTGGTAGTGCTGGGGATATCCTTCTTCAGGATCTCAGCGAATGTCTTCTCTGGGGTCACTCTAGCATAGCGACGAGGGCTCTCCTCCACGCTCGGTCGAGTGCTCCTGAGACATCGTCGGACGGCGTCTTCCATTAATTTGGAAAGCACTTCTTTCCCCTTTAGTGAGAGATGTGTGCCATCCCTCTGGTAGAGGTCGTCTCTACCAAAGAGTGAGGTGTAGGGGTCCACAAAGAACACCCCCTCGGCAGTACACAAATCAGCCAGGCGCTGATTTACTGCAATGTTCTTTGACAGAGCAGTCCCTAAAGGGCCTCTCCTTGGGAGCATGCCAACAACTACCCTTCTGCGGGTTTTTGACCCACAGTCGTCTACTGCACCGAGCACATCCGAGAGGACTCCTTCGGTCATGCCTACTCTACCATTTCTCAGGTAGATGTCATTACCACTCACCATGAGTGCAATGACAGCAGATCTGGACGTTTGGATCCTCTCAGCTTCCTTTCGGAGGTCAGCATTGCCACAACCTGGCAAACAATTCACCTTCACAGAAGTGTGAAGGCGATCTGCCATTAGGGGTTCCAGCCCTCGTGCCTGGGAATCACCTACAATGTGTATATCCACAGGCCTCTCCTTGGTAGGAGCACGAGATGCCTTGTGAGGAACCCGAGAGTGTTTTGAATTCCTGCCGGGCTCGTCACTTCCTCCAGGTTGCTTCTTCTTCGTCTTCTTTTCCTTCTTCATTTTCTTTTCCTTCTTGTTTGATTCCTCACTTTCCTCTAATCCCTCCTCAATTGTCTTCTTGGGTTTTTCTTCCTTCTCCATATTCCCCTCCTCTTTTCCATCACACTTTTCTGCAGTCTCTTTTCCTTCTGCAGTCTCTTCTCCCTCTTCATTGTTGCTGTTCTTCTTCTTGTTGTTCTTCTTCTTGTTGTTCTTTTTCTTGTTCTTCTTCTTCTTTACCGCCGTGGTGGAGCTCTCCGGTGAAGAAGCTCCTTGGACTGCCTTGTCTCTCACATGGCAGTCACACCTCTGCGAGTCCATTCGGAGAACTTCCTCCTTTAGGGAGTTGTTCTCCTTCGTGAGCAGTGAGATGTGCTTCATCAACCTCTCCTCGAGTTTGCAAAAGTCGCAGACACTCGAGGAGTCTAGGTCGCTCGCACTCCTCCCGCTGAAGTCCTCACACCAGCGGTACACCTTGCATGTAGTACATGTAAATTTTCTTGCTGATGGACCAGTCATCTCGCTCTAATTCAATTTCAGACCAATAATATAAAAGAAAGGGTAGTGTGATTTGGTCTCGCATAAGTCTCATCCGCCTACTTCCAGAAGGTTTTCGGTCGTTCGGCCAACAGAAACCTTATGAGCCAAGCACACCAACCCTAAGGTCTCCCCTGGGTCGGACGGCCCCAATCGTGCCGCAGCTCCCAACTGAGCAGCACAAGAGTCCTAAGTAAATGGGACTCTGATTTTTCGACAGGGGTGCTTGAAGTGTAACCGTCGTCCTACTAATCCCTACTAATCCTCCATCCGCGGCCAAACTTAAAGCAAATAGTAAAACTAAATGTCCACGACTTAATCCGAGATCTTTTACTGGCCTGGCAGCCAGCAAGGCACGAAAGCTCTCTCACCAAAGAGCAGTCGAGCCTTTAGGCACATAAGAACGGTCACAGGGAGCTGGTCAGGCTTATTAATCTAAGAGAATACCTACGGGGGTCCTGAGGCATCTCCATTACTCGTACCCCACACGCCTGAGATCCCTTCAATCTCAGCCCTTTCGAAACCTGTGAGCGTTAAAAGGCGTTGTTTTAGGAGGTTCCAAAGCCTCCCTTCTCACACGGCATAAGGTAGCTGGTGAGGTCCTTAACAATAAAAACTTATATCGAAAGTGATGAAGAGAGAGAGAGAGAGAGAGAGAGAGAGAGAGAGAGAGAGAGAGAGAGAGAGAGAGAGAGAGAGAGAGAGAGAGAGAGAGATATATATATATATATATATATATATATATATATATATATATATATATATATATATATATATATATATATATATATATATATATATATATATATATATAGAGAGAGAGAGAGAGAGAGAGAGAGAGAGAGTAGAGAGAGAGAGAGAGAAGGAAGTTGGTATAATGGGAAAGTAGTGGAGTATTGGAAAGTGGAGAAAAGATGAAGGAATGTAATCAAGGGATGTGAAATAATGAGCAATAAGGAGTTGTATGAAGGTGTAGAGGGAAATTAGGAAGTGCATGATGAGTAAATGAAGGGGAGAAATAGTGAGTTCATAAAATACATAGAGGTGGAACAAGAGGTGTGGGGAGGGGTGAGGATTCGGAAGTTGAAAAGGAGAAAACGGGGATTTGTGAAGAGGGGAGAATGGGAGGTTAAATAAGACAGAGAGTAGGATGAGGGGAGAGTGGGAGGATGGGACTTTGGGATTGAAGAGAATGGGTAGTGAGGAAAATAGAGAGATGACAGGATGACAAGTGGGACGGATAAGGAACAAATAGAATGCTGAATGAAGAGTAGTATGACAGAATAGTATAAGGATTAAGAGTAAAAAGATGGTTAAGAGTAAGGAATGGGGAATAACGAAAGCTTACAATATGGAGAGTGAGAAGAAGGATATGATGAGAGAGAAGATAAAATATGGAGGATAAAAAAAATGATGGAGGGTAGAGAGAATGAAGGATTTTTCAGGAAACAGATGGTAAAGGATGAAGAGTGGGGAGATTGGAAAGGATGAAGAGTGGGGAAATTGGAAAGGATGAAGAATGGGGAGATTGGAAAGGATGAAGAGTGGGGTGATTGGAAAGTTTATAGGATGGAGAATGGAGGTAGGTAGGTAGGTAGGTAGGTAGGTAGGTAGATAGGTAGGAAGGAAGGGTAGATGGATGGCAAGGACAGCAAGGAGGAAGGGAAAACACACTTATCAACAAGATTGGTTGGTTGGGTAGCGTGTTCGAATGACGACCCAAAGATTACTCTAGTCTAGGGTATGGGTTCAATAATTCCACCAACCAAGATGAAGGGCCGAGTGCTATAGGAATGATTCGCCCCGCTGCTCACTACTATATCATATACCTTTCTCGTTGCTATAAAACACTCTCGATAGGTGCCATTTATACCTGTAACACGCGAGCTGTATCTATCTACTGTACCTACGCCCCTCCCTATAACTCCAAAATACGAGCAAATATTGTCTGTGTGTGTGAGAGAGAGAGAGAGAGAGAGAGAGAGAGAGAGAGAGAGAGAGAGAGAGAGAGAGAGAGTGTGTGCGTGTGTATAAATGTGAGAGAGAGAGAGTGTGTGTGTGTGTGTGTGTGTATAAATGTGAGAGAGTGTGTGTGTGTGTGTGTGTATGAGAGAGAATGTATGTCTGTGTGTGTATATATCTGAACAGTGTTTGTGTATGTGTGTGTGTGTGTGTGTGTGTATAAATGTGTGTGTGTGTGTGCGTGTGTATAAATGTGAGTGTGTGTGTGTGTGTGTGTGTGTGTGTGTGTGTGTGTGTGTGTGTGTGCAGACGCCATCATTTGTTGCCGGTAACTTGGATCCTGGTTACGTCCAACTCGGAACATTAATGGAAATAAAATAAGAGGAAAGTGTGGATGGAGTGCAGGTGGAGGTAGTGGTGGAGGCAGGTGGAGGTGGTGGTGGAGGAAGAGAGGAGACAGGTTGAGGACGAGAGGGGGGAAGGGATGGGAAGCTGGTGGAAGAGGGGGGGAAGGGGTGGAAGAGTAGGGGAAGGGGTGGGAAGATGGGGAAGGGATGGGAAGCTGGTGGAAGAGGGGGGAAAGGGATGGGAAGCTGGTGGAAGAGGGGAGGAAGGGATGGGAAAAGTGTGGAAGAGAGGGGGGAAGGGATGGGAAGAGGGTGGAAGAGAGGGGGAAGGGATGGGAAGAGGGTGGACGAGAGGAGGCAGGGAAGAGAAGGGAGTGGAAAAGAAGAGGAAGGAAAAGGGGTGGAAAGGAAATTGGAGAGGGTAAAGAAGGAAGGAAAAAAAAAATAAACTCATTAAGAGAGAATGGGAAGGGAGACACGAAAAAATATTGCTCCATTTACAACCAGAACTTTACTGATTAATTTTCTCACTAACAATAGATGATTCAATTCAGATGATGCCCAAAATTATTAAAGAAATCAGTGACTAATATATTTTTTAAAAACTTTATTCAATTAATTCTATATCGTTAATTTTGTTTCTTACGTGCAATCAATTCTCTGGCATGCGATATATATATATATTTTTTTTTTCATTTTCCTACTTCAATCAGTTTTCTTCAATATCTTTCAATCTATCTTCCCTAATTGATTCTCTCTGCAATCTTCATCTCGCAGCATCTTGATCTCGTCTTCCCTCGGATCCTAAGGCATAATTTTCTCCTTTCCTCTCCATCACTCTCTTCTTATACCTCTCCCTCCTCCTTCTTCCACCAGCAATAATTCCCTTCTTTATATTCCTCTCTCATTCTCATCAGTTTCCCTTGCTGTCCATCTTCCTCCTTTATTATACTATTATCTAATCCCCCTCTTCTTCTCCTCTCCTCGCTTTTCCTTTTTCCTGTTTATCTCACTATTCCATTAGGTTTCCCCTTTTCTTACTCGCTAAATACATGACATATCCATCGTTTCCTCAATTAATATCCATCCATCAACCCTCCTCGCCCGGTTAGATATTATTCATATTTACACACATTTAATTCTCCTCCTCGTCCACTTCATCCTACTCACGAATCCTTCTGGCCTATCCTCTTTTCCACTCATTTTCATCTCTTCCCTTAATTCCACATTCCTTCCCTCCTCCTTCATTCTATCCCATACTTTCATCTTTCTCTTATTTAGTAAACTCTCCTT
Source organism: Petrolisthes cinctipes (assembly GCA_033782935.1). Taxonomy (NCBI): domain Eukaryota; kingdom Metazoa; phylum Arthropoda; class Malacostraca; order Decapoda; family Porcellanidae; genus Petrolisthes; species Petrolisthes cinctipes. The sequence continues at coordinate 22,710 of JAWQEG010002722.1, forward strand.
CCTCCTACCTACATCACTTTAATACCCAGCAGTCTACTTCATTTCCCTCTCTTCCTTCCTTCTCTACCCCATACTTTCTTCTTTATCTCCCTAGTAAACATTTCCCTATATCTCTTTTCAATTGTCTTTTCACTCGATGCTAACTGGAAGGCTACTTACTGATTCTTTCTTACAAACTAGACAACAAAAGAGATCCCCCTACTGGCATACTAAGGTTGTCTGTTTATTTCCTGACATAGTTTGGAGAATTCAATAGCTCTCCATTTCGCCCCTTACAACATAAGACCCCATCAGCCTCACAGAAACCCCCTCGACACTCACCCAATCTCCTCTCGTCTTCTCTTCAGCTTCTCACCAGCCTATTTTCTTTCCCCAATCAACTGCGCCTCCTTCTCCATTCCCACCATCCCTCTTATTTCATCTATTTTCTCCCATATGCCCTTTTTTATCTTCCCTCCACCTCTTCCTCTCCCTCCCTTCTCCCTCAAGTGTCGTTTTTCCCTTTACTTCTCTCCCTTACCCCTGTCTCCATTGCCTCCACTTGCCCTCTTCTTTCCATCCCCCATCTCTTTTCTTCTCTGCAACTCTCAACTTCACCTTCTTTATATATTTCCACCATCCCTCCTCTTCCCTCTATCTTCCCCCTCACCTCTCCACTACACCTCCCTCCCTCCCTCATTCACCCCTCTCTATATATTCCCTCCACCTGTCATCTTCTCTCCACGCCCCTTCTCTTTTCTTCTCAGCACCTCTCCACTTCACCTCTCTCCCTCTCCCACAAGCAGGAGGATTAGCCAAGATTCAATGAGACAATCCTGCTGACCGGGACGTCCTCGGATAAACTCGGCCCCCAAGACTCTACTCTGTTGGGGACGAGATTGGCCACCATGACGGGAAAGGAGGGAGTGAGGGAGGGGGAGATAGAGAGAGAGAGAGAGAGAGAGAGAGAGAGAGGAGAGAGAGAGAGAGAGAGAGAGAGAGAGAGAGAGAGAGAGAGAGAGAGAGAGAGCGAGAGAGAGAGAGAGAGAGAGAGAGTGAGTGTGTGTGTGTGTGTGTGTGTGTGTGTGTGTGTGTGTATGTTTGTGTGTGTGTGTGTGTGTGTGTGCAAAGAATAGGGAAGAATCAGATGACTGAATAAAAAAAGCATAATTTATGATGATTACGCCTTACAACCATACACCTAAAAATTGCTCTCAATAACATACACACACACACACACACACACACCACTATAATAACCGGTCTAAACCAACCAACTACCAAATACCACCACCACTACTACCACCACTACCACTACCACTATCACCACCACCACTACCACCACCATCACTACCACCACTACCACTATCACCACCACCACCACTACCACCACCATCACTACCTCATATGACTTCTCCTGGTCTGTACCCAAATCCTATATACACCCACCCAGAATCCTGCCTGCAACCCTTTCATGCCTACTTGGCCATGATAAAACCCTGCTCAACCACTCAATCGTGCAAACAATAACCAACACTCCCTCCACTTAAATCTCTCCATGCATTCCCGCCCTCCCACAACTCTACTCTCACTCTTACTACTACTACTACTACTACTACTACTACTACTACTACTACTTCCACAACACACACCCGACTACTGCACTGCCTACGTCTCTACACTCGCGCCTACTACTACTACTACTATTATTACTACAACAACAACAACTACTACTACTACTTCTCCACATTCTTTTCCACTTCTACAACTACTACACACACACACACACACACACACACACACACACACACACACACACATCCGATTACTGCATAGGCTACTTCTCAACAACACACTCGCCCACTTTTCCATCCTTCCTACACGACCACCCACATTTTATATTACCTGTCCCCCCTACTCTGTTCACTGGGTATGATGAAGTAAATAGCCCTATATCTGACTAATTCATTAAGGGAGTACTACACTTTCGGTTCACTGGAGTGCCTTGATTCATCCACAGTACATACGTCAGGAAACAGAACTAATGAATTAACATAATGGTATCCTGTTGCTTGGAATAGTTTGGAGGAATCAACTGCTCAGGATACACCACCACCAACAACACTGTACTATATATATAAACCCTCTGAAGATGTAAACTAAATAAATAAAACATCAAAGCAAACACGTGTCCCATCTCATGACCCCTCTCACTCCATAAGAATGTGTAATTACAATTTTAGCCTGCAGTTAATTATTCCAAGTTGAAAGAACCCACCCAAGAGACGCCAAGGATAATTACAGTGACCGTGAACCTCCTCCCACACACACACAGGAATTACCGGGGTGACAAGGAGTGAATATCCTGGTGGCTGGCTGGCTGGCTGGCTGGCTCTCAACATCATCATGATTTTTTTTTGTCGGCTGAATCATGCATGGGCTGCTGAATCCTCCTCTAAACATGACCAAATTACATACAACTCTAATTCGTCGACATTTTAATGATGACAACACACTTCACACTTCACACCCATACATAAATATTTACTACTGAATCTCTATTGGTCTACACTAGGTTTATGACATATCGTATTTTGAACTCAGCACTGAAATAAAAACACTTTATCCAACTGTTGTAAATTCGTGTATATCTACTTCATTCCCTTAGTTTCCTCCCCACTTCTCTCTCTCTCTCTCTCTCTCTCTTCTCTCTCTCTCTCTCTCTCTCTCTCTCTCTCTCTCTCTCACACATACTGAAACCTCCACACGCACACCCAGTTGTGAGCACCCAATTGCAGCGATTCAAGTGGTCAAGTGGATGAGAAGTTAGAGTGCCACAGTGGAGTGTCACCTGCACCTCCTCCACCAGTGCCACTCTCTAACCCCAGTGCCACTCTCTTTCCTCAATGCAACTCTCCTTCCGCACTGCCACTCTCTTTCCTCAGTGCAACTCTCCTTTCCTAGTACCACTCTCTAATCCCCGTGCCACTCTCCTTCCCCAGTGCCACTTCTCTTTCCTCAGTGCCACTCTCCTTCATCAGTGCAATTCTCCTTCCACAGTGCCACTCTCTATCCCCATTGCCACTCTCCTTCCTCGGGTGCCACTCTCTATCCCCAGTGCCACTCTCTTTCCTCAGTGCAACTCTCTTTCCTCAGTGCAACTCTCCTTACCCAGGTGCCACTCTCCTACCCAGTGCAACTCACCTACACCAGTGCCACTCTCCTTCCCATGCCACTCTCCTTCCCTCAGTGCCACTCTCCTTCACCAGTACCACTCTCCTTACCCAAATACAACTTCATCCGTAGACACTAAGCATCTCTCTCTCTCTCTCTCTCTCGCTCTCTGTCTCTCTCTCTCTCTCTCTCTCTCTCTCTCTCGCTTGAACTTCTTCCCTCTAGTTCTCCGTTTAATTACACCCCGAGGCATCTATTTCTACAAACCCCTTCTCTCCTCTCCCCCTCCCTCCCTTCTCTCCTCTCCCCCTACCCCCTTCTTACTCCTCCCTCCCCTCCTTTCTTTTTCTGCTCGAACTTAGGAAATATTCCTTAACTATATCTCTAGTTTCCTCCATTCCTTTCTTTTTTTTTCTCTCTCACTTTAACACACACACACAACACACACACACACACACACACACACACACATACACAAATACGCGCACACAGGCAACACCGCCCCCCCTCACACACACACACACAAAGACACAAATACGCGCACACAGCCCACATCGCCCCCCTCACACACCACACACATACAAACAGAGGGAGCCTTTGGTGAGTGCGGTTATTGTCAGCAGCTGTTGCGTTTTGATGTGGTGGCCAGCGGTGGTAATTGCGGCGATTGTGGTAGTGGTAGTGGGTCAGGACATTAGTAGTGGTAGTGGTGGTGGTAGTTTGTAGTGGTAGTAGTGGTGGTGGTTGTGGTGTGTGGTAGTGGTGGTGGTAGTTGTAGTAGTGGTGGTGGTGGTAGTAGTTGTAGTGGTAGTAGTGGTGGTGGTAGTGGTGGTGGTGGTATGGGTAGTAGTGGTTTGTGGGACTTCCCTTGCTCTTATAGTTATTCAGTTACTGGTGGTGGTTGTTGTGGTAGTGGTATTTGTGGTAGTGGTGGTAGTGGTGGTTGTGGGGATTCCTTGTTCTTATAGGTATTCAGTTACTGGTGGTGGTGATAGGTTGTGGTGGTATTTGTGGTAGTGGTGGTAGTGGTGGTATGGGTAGTAGTGGTTGCTGGTGGGACTTCCTTGCTCTTATAGTTATTCAGTTACTGGTGGTGGTGGGTGATAGTTGTTGTGGTCAGGGCATTAGTAGTGGTGGTAGTGGTAGTGGTGGTATGGGTAGTAGTAGTGGTTGTGGGACTTCCTTGCTCTTATAGTTATTCAGTTACTGGTGGTGGTGGTAGTAGTTGTAGTGGTCAGGGCATTAGTAGTGGCTAGTAGTGGTGGTATGTGGTAGTAGTGGTGGTGGGATTTCCTTATTCTTATTGGTATTCAGTTACTGTTGGTGGTGGTGGTGGTGGTGGTGGTGGTAGTGGTGGTGGTAGTGGTGGTAGTAGTAAGTGGTAGTGGTGGTGGATGTGGTGGTGGGGTTTCCTTGCTCTTAAAGTTATTCAGTTACTGGTGGTGTGTAGTGGTGACTAGTTGTGGTGGAAGTAAAGGAGAATTGGTGATTATTATTGTAATGCGTATGATATTTTGTGGTGAAGGTACCGTAGCTGGTAATAATATAGTTACTTTAGTAGAAGCATAGTAATAGCGAGAATATTGGTACAGTTGCCAGCACTTATAAATGGTACACTCAGCGTTGTCAGTCCTCTCTCCTGTACCAGTTATAAGTGCAGGCAATTGTACATGCACCAACAACCACTTTAGAACTTGTGAAATAGCAGAGACAGTAGAAATGAATTAGACATAAAAAATAAACTCTATTTCCTGTTTTTTTACACTAAAATAATATTCTAGCCATATGTGGATTATAAAACTCTCTCCTCTTCGTAAGTACATTCGCAATCCAAAATTAGTATCCAGGTCTTGTTAAAGTTTCGAATAATTTGACGTACTCGTGAACCAATTACAATGCTTATCCTGTTTTAATTATTTGCTAGAGCTCGCTTAATACTCGATCAGGCTATTCGAAACAAGCCTGGATACATATTTTGGATTGCGAGTGTACAATCCCTATAATCTGGATATCCAAACACGTCTAAATCTATATAAAAAGGATATACCTCTCTTACATTAACAGTTTATATGATTATACATGAATGCTGAAATCGAGTGTTTCATTAATCACAGTTCAGTGTCCCTACAGCGTCGTGGAAAGGGTGTTATCTAATGCTGAGACTACGTTGAGGTTCACAATATCCTCAAATGCTTCTGCAGAATTAAAGTTAAATATATGATCACGAGTATTTCTAAAATTTTAAGTTCATTATTTTTGCTTCGTGTGCAATACATTGTTAGATCTTTTGTATTTGTAATGCAAAAGCAAAATGAACGCAGGAAATAGTAAGTGAGGAGAATGCAGCGAAAGGTTGCCAAATTTATACCTACATATCGTACAGGTGGAAGTACAGTGTTGACAAATCTGGAGCAACTGAACCCTCCAAACTATCCCAAGCACCAGGCCACCATTAGTTTTGTTATTCTGGTCCTGTTTACTGGCATACTTTGGAGGAATCAAGGAGCTCTAATGTACCAAAAGTATACTATACCCCCTTAAATAAACAACTCATACAGGGACGCTCACTTAAGGAGGAAATTCGGTGTTGGTAAATTTGAAGCAATTGAATCCTCCAAACTATTCCAAGCAACAACAGAACACCATTATTTTTGCTCTTAAGGTCCTGTTTCCTGGCATACTTTGGAGGAATCAAGGCACTCCAATGTAACAAAAGCGAATTACCCCCCTTAATGCATAGACTGAAACATGAAAAGTAAAAATTCAGATTCAGCCTGAAAACGTTAACCCAATTGTTCAAATTATAAAGCGTCATGACAGTTCAAACACCCAAACAAAAATATATTCCAGCAGACGGTCAAATCCAATACAAAAAGACAAAAATGAGAACAGATTTTTTTTTTTTTTTTTTCTTTTTTTTTTGTAAGGGTTCGCACTCTACTGAATTAAAAAAAAAAAGGAAATCTATCTACAAAAGCTGTGAATGTGTAACCAGAGCCCCTCAATGAAATGTACAGTATATAATATTACAAAACATAATTTTTTTTGGTTATATAGTTTTCCATTTAATTAACCGAGAACATTATTATTTTATGCTCAATATATCAGGCTCATAATTTAGTTCCTTTTTATTTACTTTCCCCCTTCTATTCCGGTCTTATTTTTATAAACCATTGTTATTGGTAGTGTCAAAATTGTGACGATATAATTATAGACTAACACTGTATTATTATTATTATTATTATTTTTTTTTTTTTTTTTTTTTTTTATTATTATTATTATTATTTTTTTTTTTTTTTTTTTTTTGTTTTTTTTTTTTTCGCTACTGAGGGATGAATAGTTGGAGAGGTGGCTTTGGTGACATTGGTAGTGTGTGGTGATGGTGATGATGATGATGACAATGATGGTGAATGTTGTGGTGGTGGTGGTGTTTATAAAAGGTAGTAGTGGTAAGTGCAGTTGAGTTGTTGTGATGAGATAGTGATAGTTCTTAGTCTCTCTCTCTCTCTCTCTCTCTCTCTCTCTCTCTCTCTCTCTAATTACTTACAGTGGTAATTCTGGTAGTGGTGGTAGCAAATTAGACCTTCATTTTCCCTTCCCTTCATCCTATCTCTCTCACTCTATCCACCTACCTACCTACCTACCTACCTACCTACCTACCTACCTATAGCCGTAATAGTGGTAGTAGTGCTGGTAATGGTGGTAGTAAGTGATGGTGGTAGCACAAATTCTTACTTATCTACCTACTTATCTACCTACCTACCTACCTACAGCCGTAAGTAGTGGTAGTAGTGCAGGTAGTGGTGGTGGTAAGTGATGTTGGTAGCACAATTTCTTGACTTACCTATCTACCTACCTACCTATCTACCTACCAACTCACAATGGTAATAATGGTACAGTACTGCAGAGTAGTGGTAGTAAGTGATGTTGGTAGTACAATTTCATACTTATCTACCTACTTATCTACCTACTGACATACTTATCTACCTACCAACTCACAATGGTAATAATGGTATAGTACTGTAGGTAGTGGTGGTGGTAAGTGATGTTGGTAGCACAATTTCATACTTATCTACCTACTTATCTACCTACGACTTATCTACCTACCAACTCACAATGGTAATAGTGGTAGTACTGCAGGTAGTAGTGGTAGTAAGTGATGTTGGTAGCACAATTTCATACTATCTACCTACTTATCTACCTACTTATCTACCTACCTACCTACCTACCTATCTACCTACCAACTCACAATGGTAATAATGGTATGGTACTAGCAGGTAAGTGATGGTGTTGGTAATAGATAATGGGGCATGGTTGTAAGTTTGGCGTTCATTTCTCTCTCTTTGCACAAACTTGAAGACTCGGGAGTACAAACTTGGCTGGAAGGAGACTCACCACAACTTACTTTACTGGCAGTGGGTCAGAGGAGAGGAGAGAAGAGGAAGAAGGAGGGGTAGATAGGAGGAGAGAAGGAGGGGTAGGGTGGAGAGGAGAGAAG